>JBBBDQ010001475.1:2640000-2643081 GCA_037127315.1 Ascarosepion bandense
AAAGGGTGGGACCTAGTTGCTAATCTCGTATCTCGTGCAAATTCATACCTAGGGGGCACCAGTGATCTTAGTTCATCAGAGCAGAAGGCGTGAAAATATTTATAGAAGAGGCACAGGGGAGCCACGTCACGCCGGTGAGAGAGTGACTGCAGTGTCGGTATCGATCACGTTACAGATTCTTCGTTGTATTTTGTCAAGGATCCCGAGGAGAATAGCAGGGGCACCCGACCAGTTGTGGCAGCAGTATTCAATACACGGGCGGATGGTAGATTTATATATGTGCAGGATGGGTTCAGGCGGAAAGAACTTCCGGGCACTGCACAGAGAGCCGACTTTCATAGCAGCGGATTTAGCAATGGATTCGATATAGCCATTCCAGTTGAGGTCCGCTGAGAGTGTCAGGCCAAGCAGGCGTAGTGTTTTATTCTCTGAGAGGCAAGCCTGTTCCATGCTAATGGGAGGGAGGTGCGGTTTTCTATGGTGGTTAATTGATAGCAGCTTCGTTTTGGAAGAATTGAAATTTACGAGCCATTTCTTACCCCATTCCACCACGGATTGGAGGTCCTTTTCAAGCGCGGCAGCGAGGTTCGCCTTGTCGCCCACACCGGATTTTTGATCGAGATGAGAGTAAACTGTGATGTCATCGGTGTACATGCCTACTTGGGATGTTATGGCATCTGGGACATCATTTATGTAAATCAGAAAGAGCGTAGGACCTAGCATAGAGCCTTGAGGGACACCCGCGTTTGTAGGGTAGTTCTGGGAGGCATGTCCGTTTAATACCACCTTCAATGTGCGGTTAGAGAGGAATGACTGGATTAGGTCCAACAAAAGTCCAGTTATGCCATAGCTTCGCAGTTTCCGTAGAAGGTCAGCATGCCAGACGCTGTCGAACGCTTTAGAGATATCCAAGGCAACGGTTCGGGCTTCACCATTCTTGTCGAGAGCCTGTTATATATACTCAGTGATGGTCGTTAGCATATCAGCAGTAGATCTGGTGAAGCGGAAGCCATACTGTTTGTCCGAGAGGAGCCTGTGGGCTGTGAGATGCTGAACCACCTCGGCGTTGATAATGGCTTCGAACACTTTGCCAAAGATCGGAAGAAGGCTGATCGGGTGGCAGTTTGCTGGGTCCGAGGGTTCTCCAGTGTTCTTAAATATAGGAACTACAGAAGAAGATTTCCAACAGGCAGGAAGGCAGGAAGAAGATAGGCAGAAGTTGTATATATATAATTATTTATCTTCATTTGTGTCGATTCTCTTCACAAGATTTCTTGAATATTCTGGCTTTTAGTTGAAAATAAACAAGTATTCTGTTTAATAAAAACAGAGTATCAATAAAAATAACATTTAAACAAATCAATTAAAAATATACGTGATTGTAAGAGCTGGCTACTCGTAGGATACACTTCTACCGGGTCGGCTAGCTGATCTCCATTGCAGATGTCTGCTCAGCCACACTTGTGTTTGTTCAACACTCACAAAGCCCATCTGTGGTCTATATTGCAACTATGCAGAGCAGACATTAGTTACGGTTTCTGGGAAAGAGCACGTTATCTAGTATCAACAAGCTCAAACTCGGTCTCAATGACTTGTGACTTCACGTTAGCACAACCATCGACGGCTTCTCAAAGGAAGGCGTCTACCCAATTTTAATCACAATTGTAGACTGAAGAATGACTGCCCCCATCAATGGTTACTGTCGGCAGTCTTGTGTTGTATATGGAGTTAGAATCTACGCTGATGAAAATGGTCCTAATTCTAAAACTTACATTGGAGCAACTCATGATACTTTTAAACGGGGATGTTATAACCATAAGAGTTCGTTTAAATACCAAAAATATAGCCATAGTACTGAGTTAGCTACTTATGAATGGAACCTTAAAAATAGTATTAAAAAAGACCCCATCCTTAAATGGGAAAGAATAAAAAAATGGTCAAATTATAAAGTAGGTAGCAAGTTCTGCCAGCTATGTGGTGAGGATAAATTAGCCATAGCGCTGTTTGAACCTACGCAGAGCTTGCTTAATTCAAAAACCGAAATCCTTAATAGATGTAAACATATAAAAAAATTGCTTACTAAAATAGGTGTTTTAATTTTTTTTTCCTGTGGTTTGTAATAAAGGTTGTTTTACCCAGATTTAATTTGGTTTCTTCTTTTGAGCTCTATATATTTGCTGTTTTTTATGTAAATTGTTAACCTGGCCCTGACGAACCGTTGTGTGAAACCGCTGTCGGTGTTGGCTCATTTTTAGATTTAGTGTACTATATATATATATATATATATATATATATATATATATATATACATATATATATATATATAATTTCTTAAATTAAATGGTCATTTCGACTGGTAAATTTAGAACTCATCAACGAGATTAAACATTATGGGAAAATAATTTTATTTGTTTGTACGTGTGTAAAAGACAAAAGTAAGAGTGGGTAAAAGAAAAAAAAGGGGGGCGATCAATTGCTACCGGAACATGTTAAGTCTGCCACGTGGGTGACAGTAGCAAAAAGAGATACAATAAAATAAGGTTAAATATAAAAATGAGGAAGAAATAGATGAGACGACATTCAAGCTTTTCAAAGGCTCACGAATAATGTTAATATCGAAATAAACTGGTTAAACATAACCTCAAGTAAAAATTAAAACTAAACAACAAGAAAAAACTGATTTAGGAAAGGGAAATTATTATAAAACTAAAAAGCAATAGTTGTTTCAAGTTAAGGCGAAACCATAGACTGAAAGAAAAATGATTGGATGTAAGTCAAATTTTGGTTTCCTGGAATCGATATCATATAAGATTTTTCGTCGTAAACTGAATTTTAAAGGCTAAATAAGTCCTCTGAGTAAATAGTATCATGGCTGAGACTAAGAATTACAATTATACGTACTTAGAGCCAAACCCGAAGCAAAAACTAAAATAAAAGAGCTGAAAAAAAATACAAACAGGTAGATGAACAGACACACACACAAACGTCTTGCCTATATATATATATATATATATATATATATATATATATATATATATATATATAATCGATTTTCTGCACTATTGTAAGAACTGCAACCTT
>JBBBDQ010001476.1:0-185000 GCA_037127315.1 Ascarosepion bandense
CTATTTCTTAGATTCATGGATTGTTGGCATTTGAAATTAGCCAGAATATTTTGTTTGGTCCTTTCTCCTGTATATGTTTTTCTCATTTCTTAAACTATTTTTTGTTGTCATTTCGGTTATACTTTATATATATAAACTTATTTATAAATGGAACTTTGTCTGTGTGCATGTGTGTGTGTGTCTGTGTGTGTGTTTCTGTTACCTATAGACTCCGAAATGGCTGAACTGATTTTCTTGAAAATTTACACAGTTGTACTATAAGCTAGGTTCTTAGCTAGGTTTTGTGTCAGAGTACACCTGATAAATATCGAAAATCGATAATTGAAAAATCGAGTTATTTTAATCACATTTGATACACTCATAGACAAAGACATAAGAAACGATATTCAGAAGTTTCAAGGTTGCAGTTCTTACAATAGTGCAGAAAATCGATAATATATATATATATATAAAAGGCAAGATGTTTGTGTGTGTGTCTGTTTATCTGTCTGTATGTCCTTTATACAAATCCACAATTTTTATCCGATTCTCACCAAACTTCACACAAATATTCTTTAAGCTGAGTCTGAGCTCCAGGACCATGGATTAGTTTTAAAGCTTTCATTACACCCGAGCAATGCCGGGCTATACTATATATATATATATGTGTGTGTGTGCGGGGAGGTGAAAAGTGTATGTATATAATTATAAATATCAATATATATATATATATATATTTATATATATGCAATTTTTTATATATATATTATTTATATATTATATATGCATGGTACTTATTTGAAAGCTCTCTTGCGATTGTCATCCTAGGTCAAACTTATCCATCTTTAAAAAAGAACAATGCGAGTGCTCAATATATAATCAGTTTACCCCAAGCAAGGCAGAACTGCCACTAGTGACTACATACGACTACACTGATGATATAAGAGGTGAGTGATGAGAAAGAGGAACACGTTAAAGGGGGTGTCTGATAATGGGTAAGAGGATAAGAACACTGGTGTGAAGAGAGTTGCTTGAGAGTAGAGTGGAAAGGTAAAAGAACATGGTACAAGGGTTGTCAGGGAAAGGACGCAAGTCAAGGAGATAAGAGATGGCAATTGACATTACATTTAAATTCTTGGAGATTTTTAACTGTCAGGTAAGCAAGAATATGGAAGGGAATTCCACAGGTGGGAAGTGCAAGAAAATAAGATATTAGAGTAGAAGTTGTGGTTGGTTTTACTAGTCATTCGTCTAGTAGCTTCAGTAAATTCATGCAGAGGGAGCACCAGGGAACTAAGCTCATTGGAGCAAAAGCGGTGAAAGTATTTGTAGAAAAAGCAGAGAGAAGCCACATTATATCTGTGAGAAAGTGATTGGAGATGAGCTACCAGGTCGGGATTGATAACATTGCAGATTCTTCATTGGATTTTGTCAAGAACCCCAAGATGAATATCAAGGACACCCGACCAGATGTGAAAGCAGTATTCATTGCATAGGCAGATGATAGATTTATATATGTACAAAATGGATTCAGACAGGAAAAACTTCTTGGCCGTACATAATGAACCAATCTTCCTAGCAGCAGAATTAGTTATGGATTCAATGTAGTCATTCCACTTGAGGTCGGTTGAGAGAGTCAGGCTGAGGAGGTGCAGTGTTTTGCTTTCAGGGAGACTAGCCTGATCCATGCTGATGGGGTATATTGAGCAATTGTCTATGGTGGTTATAAGATAGCAGCTTCATTTTGGAAGAATTAAAATTCACAAGCCATTTCTTACCCCAGTCCACCATGGATTGAAGGTCCTTTTCAAGATCATTAGTGAGGTTTCCTTTGTCAACCTCAATAAATTTTTTCTAGAATATTTGTTGTTTAGTGTTTACATCTAGAGTTTTTTCTTAATTTCTAAAATTCATGAATTCTTGGCAAGATTTTTTTTTGTTTGGAACATTTTTCTGGAGATGATAATCTATTTTCTAAAGTTCATGGATTGTTGGCATCAGGAATTTGCTAGAATATTTGTTGTCTAGAATTTGCTAGAATATTTGTTGTTTGGTGGTACTTCTAGAAATTTTCCTTTTCTTTCAACTTTTTTGGGCAATTTTGTTCTTTGCTACTTAATTATATAAGTTTTTATTTAGTGTTTATTTCTGGATATTTATTTTTTCTGGAAATTTAGTCCTTTTATTCTTTCCTGGGAAATTTTTATTATTTCATACATCTTGATTTTTTATCAGTTGTTTGCTGATTTCTGGAATGTACACTACCGGCCATAATTATTAGGCCACCCCAGTGTTTTAAAAAATGAGGTATTTCAGACTATTTTTTTAGTATTTATTGCCAAGTAAATAATTGTAAAGGAAAATAGAATGGTTCTTTTGTATTAAATTCTTTTGTATGTGCATCAAATGAATTTATAAATATTTAATAATTACCTATATTGCAGTTTCAGCAATGAAAATGTGAAGAAAATTTAAGGTGATTCGGATGAGTTCATCTTTGCTTCCTTGCCATGTAAAATTTTGCAAAGTAATGCATTGTGGTGCAGTGGATATTGGCTTGGAGCATGAAATCGGGGAGCTAAGTTCAAATTCCAGTTGAATTCCTTGCATTCATTTACATGCAAATAGGTATTAATTTGTCTTTTACCTCCTGTTATGGGTTAAATAACAGGACAGATTGGGTTCTATAGCCTTTGCTTGCAACCAATCTACCACAGAAAGTAATGGAAACCTACTGCAGGATAATCAACTGCCCAGTCAGTCATGTCTCTTTCGAGACATGATTGCCCAAGTGTGTATCGCGTATGGCACTTAACTGACTGAATAATAACAAAAGAACCATTCTATTTTCATTTAGAATTATCTACTTGGCAATAAATACTAAAAATAGTTTTGAAATACATTTCTTTTAAAAACTGGGGTAACCTAATAATTATGGCTGGTAGTGTACATCGTTTCCAGTTCGGAAATCTGTCATTTCTGGCATTTTCCTCATCATGTATCTGGCTATACTTGTCTAATTTTTTCTGAGAATTAAGTTCATTCAAAGTTTGCAAGGTGTTTCTGTAAAATCTTTATTTCAGATGACCACTCCCTACTCACACACACACACACACACACACATGGGGAATCTAGTGAAAATGGAAGCTTGTTCATTTCTGAGTTACCTGAATGGTATCTATACCACTGACAGACAGCCCATAAAACTGTAACTGCTATATTTTGCTATTGGTATGCAGATTTTGACCATAGGTGCTGCTATTTTTTTTTACTATATTTAATGAGCTGGCTAGTGGCCAAAACATTCAATTTTCATTTTATCTGAACAAAGAATATTTGAGAAAAATGATTATTCCTCTTTTAATGCTCATTAACAAATATATTGCAAGAATCCTGGTGCCTTTTATTTGTAGAAGTTGTTTTCCATAGAGAATGGGGATTTAAATCATTCCTTTGAAAGTTCATTATTCATGGTTCTCTTAGCAAATGGTATTCCTGCTGGTATTAATTTTAGTTCGCCTTCCCTGTTATTGATTTGCCATGACTTTTCTTAGCATCTTACAATTTCTTCTTGAAAAAATTATTGCAGAATATCAATGAGGTAAAAAAAATTGAAAAAAATAAATATTTGCCTATTATTGGCCGAGTATCTAGTCAAGACTGTGCGTTGTAGTACAGTGGATATTGGCTCGGAACGAGAAACCGGGGAGCCGAGTTCGAATTCCAGCTGAATCCATTGTAGTCACTTACATGCAAATACCCTTGGGAAAGGTATCAATCTGTCTCTTCCTTCCAGTTATGGGTTAAATAGCAGGACAGATTGGGTTCTATAGCCTTGGTCGGCAACCAGTCTCCCGCAGAAAGCAATGGCAACCTACTGCGGGATAATGTTCTGCCCAGTCAGTCATGTCTCTTTCAAGACATGATCGCCCAAGCATGTATCACGTATGGCACTTAACTGACTGACTGAATATAATAGTTGAAAACATGATTAAGGCTTCTACTGATTATAAAGTGGGGGATCAGTTTTATAATGTTATGAAGTAATAAACTGATCCCCCACTAATTTCTACATAATATAAGAAATCTCTTCTCCCTCAAGTTATGGGTTAGAATAATAGGATAGATTGGGTTCTGTAGCCTTGGTCGGCAACCAGTCTCCCGCAGAAAGCAATGGCAACCCACTGCGGGATAATCTTCTGCCCAGTCAGTCATGTCTTGAAAGAGACATGGTCGCCCAAACGTGTTTCAAGTATGGCACTTAACTGACTGATCTAGTCAAGTAAAAGGGTTAGTGAATGAGATTGTTAGGCGGGTATAAGAAGTGAAATTAAGCGCATATGATGAAGTAAAAGAGGATAGATAATGGGTGATCCTAGACGTGAGGAGATTAAAATAATACTGATTCATGATGTACACTTTGATTTGAAGTGGAATGTGGCTCATTCTGAGCTGGTTTACTTAAAGCATGTTCCCATAGAAATTGATAGTAATATATGCGATTACCTCTGTCCCATAATGGTTGGTACATTTAGTGTATGAAATGTGTATGCAAATGTACCAACTATTACGGGACAGGAAGGGTTACTGGAAGGATTACTGCTGGTTCTAAGCTGGTTCTCTTTAATCCTGATATGCTACAGTGTTCTCAAAGTAATTGATTGCAATATATTAGACTGTCCCATGATGGTTGGATGAAATTACTGTCAGTAATCCTTCCCAAATTGGAAGGATTACTGGCAGTTCTAAGCTGGTAGTAATCTCCTTAATCCTGATATGCTACAGTGTTCCCATAAAAATTGATTGTAATAAATTAGACTACCTCTGTCCCATAATGGTTGGTACATTTAGTGTATGAAATGTGTATGCAAATGTACCAACTATTATGGGACAGACGTAGTAATAAATAATTCCATTCCCAATTTGGAAGGATTACTGCCAGTTCTAAGAAGGTTCTCTTTAATCCTGATATGCTACAGTGTTTCCATAGAAATTGATTGCAATATATTAGTCCCATAACGATCACTTACCGGAGTAAGAATAAACACGCCGTGGCTCAAGGACATTATCCCTAAATTGTGTATACAAAGTATATATATTGTTAATATATATGCGCAGGCTGTATTTGGCATTAAGTGACTCATAGTGGTTGATATGGCATAAAACTCCAAACAACCAACTGTCCCATAATGTTTTGTACATTTAGTATATGAAATGTGTATTCAAATGTACCAAATATTATAGGACAGATGTAGTAAGAAATAATTCCAATCCCAAATTGGAGGGATTACTGCTTGTTCTAATCTGGTCCTCTTTAATCCTGATATGCTTCAGTGTTCCCATAGAAAACTGATTGCAATATATTAGACTACCTATGTCCCATAATAATTGGTACATTTAGTGTATGAAATGTGCATAAAATGTACCAACTATTGTAGGACAGAGATAGTGATAAATAATTCCAATCCCAAGTTGGAAGTGTTGCTGCTTGTTCTGTTGGTAAGGAGATATCTTCTGTTTTTTAAAGTGTAACCATTATAGACTACCTGAAAAATGGAACTACTATGAAGTGTTCTAACAGAAGACAAAAAGTGCAACACAGGGATCCAAAGGTAAATTGCAATGGGAAAGGATGCATTTCAGAACCTAAGTAAAGTATTGAGAGACAGGAAAATTTCACTAGAAACAAAAAGAAGAGTAATGGATTGCTATGTGATGTCAGTTCTTCAATATGGCAGTGAATGCTGGACAATATCATCAAAGATGAAGGAAAAACTTGAAGCAACTGAAATGTGGTTCCAGAGAAGGACACTGTGGATATAAAGTGGTGGATCAGTTCCATATTACAATCAATAGATAAACTGACCCCTCAATTTGTGGTCACAGCAGTTTCTATACATTTATATTCCTGAGATCCAAAAACACAAGGATGCATTCCAGGAGCTGAGAAGAGTATTAAGAAACAGGAGAATTTCGCTAGAAACAAAGAAGAGAGTACTGGATTGCTATGTGATGTCAGTTCTTCAATATGGCAGTGAATGCTGGACAATATCATCAAAGATGAAGGAAAAACTTGAAGCAACTGAAATGTGGTTCTACAGAAGGATACTGCAAATATCATTGATCGAGCATGTGAGCAATGATGAGGTTTGAAAAAGATGGAAATGAAAAGGAAATTGATATTGAGCATCAGGAAAAGACAACTAAAGTTCCTGAGAGATACAGTGAGGAAGGAGGGCTTGGAGAACCTGATACTAACAGGCCAGATAGAGGGAAAAAGTGACAGCAGATAACATATTTGAAGGGTCTGAGCAGGTGGATGACAGAAGGGGGTTGTGTGGTGTTACAGGAGAAAGCATACTAAGAGCCACCAGGGATAGCGAGACATGGAGAGCCATGATTGCCTACATCCTGAAAGGACAAGGCACATAGAAAAAGATTAATGCACATTATTATGCATCAGAATTTTAACAAATGAAGGAATCAATCAAGAGAAAATGCTGAGGGAAGCTGAGGAGGGCAAGTGTGCTTTTGCTCCTGGACAACTCGCCCATTCACATTGCACAGTTTGCTGTAGCTGAAGCAGCCAACTGTGGCTTTGAATTGCTACCGCATCCCCCTTACTCACCATACTTGGCTACGTCTGACTTCTTCCTGTTTCCAATGCTCAAATCCAGACATTTTTTAAATAAATCAAGTGATAATGGCCCTCCACAGCTTCCTTTCTTCTGAGGCTCTAAATAATATTTGCTCATTTATGATTTTTCTTTTTCTTTGTGATACTTCTTTCTCCATAATTTTTTCTAGTTTCTCAAATATGACTTCTGGGTTTCTCTGTATCATACTCTTCTAGACGTGGGTGTTCATGGCTCTCCACGGCTTTCTGTTCTGAATAATTCTTCCTCTGTTATAATTTCTTTTTTCTTTGTGATACTTTTTCTTTGTCCATTTGCTTGTGTATATGGTTTTTATATATCATATTCCATCAGGATGTGAGCGATTATGGCTCTCCACAGCTTCCTGTCTTTTGATGTTCTCAGTAATTCTTGCTCTTTTAAGACTACTCTTTTTCTTTGTGGTAAATTTTTTTCTCTATTGATTACTGTGTTTATTAAGGACATGAGATACGAGCTGTGGATATTAGCTCAGAATGAGAAATTAGAGATCCGAGTTCAAATTCCAGTTGAATTCTTTGCCTTCCCTTACACGCAAATACCCCTGGGAAAGGTTACTTCATCTTCCAGCTATGGGTTAAATAAGAAGACAGATTGGGTTCTATAGCCTTGGCTGGCAACCAGTCTATCACAGAAAGTAATTGCAACCTACTGCTGGAAAACCTCTGCCTAGTCAGTTATGTCTCTTTCAAGAATTGATTGCCCAAATATTTATCATGTATTGCTCTTATCTGACTGATCTGGATAAAAGGATTGAGAGGCAGAACAGATTGCCTTTTATAGCCTTGGTTGGCAACCAGTCTACCGCAGTATGTAATGGCAACCTTTTTCTTCTGTGTGCTTTGGCTTTTCAGGATGTAGGCGATCATAGCTTTCCACGTCTCCCTATCCCTGGTGGGTCTTTCTTCTGATACCCCACGCAACCCCCGTTCTGTAATCCATCTGCTCAGGCCCTTTAAATATGTTATCATCTGCTTTCCCCTGTCTCTTTTTCACTCTTTCTGACCTGTTAGTATCAGGTTCTCCAAACCCCCCTTCCTCATTGCATGTCCCAGGAACATTAGCTGTCTCTTCCTGATGCTTAGTATTAATTTCCTTTTCGTTTTGATCCTTTCTTAAACCCCACCATTGCTCACATGCTTGATCCATGATATTCGCAGCATCCTTCTGTAGAACCACTTTTCAGTTCTGAGGGAAAAATCTTTCGAGACATGATCACCTAAGCGTGTATCACTTATGAAACTTAACTGACTGACTGATACACACATTTTAAATTTTGTAGCAAGAATTTTTGAACTGTACACTTGGATATGCGTCGTGGTGCATTGGATATCGGCTCGGAACGAGAAATCGGGGGTCCGAGTTCGAATTCCAGTCGAATTCATTGCATTCACTTACGCGCAAAAAACCTTGGGAAAGGTTTTAATCCGTCTATTCCTTCCATTATGGGTTAAATAACAGGACAGATTGGGTTCTATAGCCTTGGTTGGCAAGCAGTCTACCGCAGAAAGCAATGGCAACCTACTGAGGGATAATCTTCTGCCCAGTCAGTCTCTAAAGAGACATGATCGCCTAAGCGTGTATCACGTATGGCACTTAACTGACTGACTGACTGACTGACACTCATTGCAGAGAGAATTACTTCAGCTGAGCTTAAATGTACACTGCGCGATCAGGTCTCCACCTTTTTTGCATTAATAATTACTTTGCTGCTCTACAGATGAGTGAACAGCGAAAGTCATATGTTTAGTTTGAAAACGGAAAAAATCAGAGAAACATTTAGTAGCTCGCTGTTCATTTGTTTATCTAACGACTTGGTTTTCTGTTTTTTTTTTATTCGGATGTCTTTGAATAAATGATACTTCTTCTGATATTTTCTTTATTCCATGTACCTGTCAGTGCATGTGTAGACACGGCTGCATCAGGAACATTTGAGCTCAATCACAACAAATCAACATGGATTGGCACATTGTAATGAAATCAATATGTCTTCCTTTCTGCCTGTCGCATGCTATTTATAAGCACGTTGGGTTTTTTTTTTTTGGTTTTTTTCGGAAGGAAATGAGAAAATCTGCAAGTTTCATTTCAGTCTGGTCAGAATGTTATTTAACATACCTCATATAGCAAGATGAAAAAAAAACAAAAAAACAAAACAGACAAAGCGGAAATATCTATTATTTTTCCCTCCTAATTATTTTTATCAAAAACACTAAATGCAAAGATCGAGATTAATTTCAAAACTTCTGATATGAGACAGTAAACACACACACACACACACACACACACACACACACACACACACACACACATATATATATATAGTGTATCGAGGCAGCAGATAATTTTCTAAACATTTATTGTTAAATATAACAGACAATGAATATCTATTAGGTTTAATTATAAGCCATTCCGAACATCGTATTCTGGCTTTAATTTCAGTTGAAAATAGACAAAAATTCTCCAACATTTGGATAATTTTTTATTAAATTGGTTCTAAGCTTTCGCGACCAGATATGGCAACAATATTCAATGCACGAACGAAGGGTTGATTTATAAATGAACAAGATGGATTCTGACGAAAACATTAAGATGAATAGCAGGAGCACCCGAGCAGATATGACAACAGTATCCATGCCTGGACGAAAGGTAGATTTATAAATGTGCAAGATGGATTCTGGTGTGAACTTCAAGATGAATAGCAGGAGCACCCGAACAGATATGGCAACAGTATTCAATTCACGGACAAATGGTAAATTCTAAATGTGCAAGATGGATTGTGACAAGAACCTCAAGATGAATAGCAGGAGCACCCGACCAAATATGGCAACAGTATCCAATGGTAGGACATGGGTGGTAGTTTCTTATATGTAGAAGATGAATTCTGGCAAGAAAAACTTCCTGGCCCGTTACATTAACCCAAACTTACTTAGCAGTAGATGTAACTACGGATTCGATGTGCGGTTGGCTGAGAGATTGAGACAGAGAAGGCACAGTGTATTGGTTTCAGGAAGACTAGCGTGATCCATACTGCTGGAAGGTAAGAGAATTTTCTTCTAAAATGATGAGACCTAGTTGCCAATTAAGTAGGACGTTTGAACTCATGCCTTTTAGTACCGAGGAGGAAGGTTCATTATCTTGTTTCTTTCACTGATTCAGTGTATGTAACTTTCAAATACTACCACTCCCGGCATTGAACTCAAGATTATCAGGGTAATGTCGATATGTTGTTCTCCTTTATTTTAATCCTTTGCGTCATGCCACTAAGTAAAAAGACAAACGGCTGAAGAAGGAGGGAGAGTAAAACGGCTGAAACTTTGTGAGCATAACACCCAAGATGAGATGAGAAAAATATGTAGAAATTGGTTTAGATACTTCAAAATAATGATTTTGATACCGAAGATAAAGAACGCTGTGGCGTACCGAAAAATTTTAAAGACGAATAATTGAAGGACTTACTTCATGAAAACTCATGTCAGGCGGAAGCTGAACTTGTAGAAACATTAGGAGTTGATCACACAACAGTTTCGAAACGTTTGAAAGTATTAAGAATGATTCAAAAGCAGGCATATTGGGTGCCGCTGGTGCCGAGAGAAATCAAACGGTGTCTTGTCACGGGTGAACAGCTGCTTCAACGGAAGAAAAAGAAAGGGTTTTTGCATTGTAACGTGACCGGCGATGAAAAGTGGGCACACTTCGATAACTATAAGCTTAGAAGATTGTAGGGTAAGCCTGGCCATGCATTAGCATCGGCGGCAAAGCCGAATATCAATGGTTCGAAGCTTCGGCTCTACATTTGGTAAGATCAACTGGGTGTAGTTTATTATGAGCTGCTCTAGCCGACCGAAACCATCACGGGACATCGCTTTCGACCACTACTGATGCGTATAAGCCGAGCATTGAATTACTTCGTGAAGACTCATGTCAGGCACAATCTGAACTCATAGAAACATTAGGAGTTGATCACACGACAGTTTCGAAACATTTGAAAGCATTAGGAATGATTCAAAAGCAGGGACATTGGGTGCTGTACGAGTTGAAGCCGAGAGATGTCGAACGGCGTCTTGTCACGTGTAAACAGCTGCTTCAACATATCTACAGCTGAAGCACACATAATTCTTGTCGTAGATTACTGCGTGCATGATCTGTAGGAAACAAGATACAGAAATTGGTTTAGATGCGTCAAAAATAATAGTTTTGATGTTGTAGATAAAGAACGTCCTGGCGCACCGAAAAATTTTAAAGACGAAGAATTGAAGGAATTACTTCATGAAGACTCAGGCGCAAGCTGAACTTGAAGAAACATTAGGGGTTGATCGCACAGCAGTTTCGAAACGTTTGAAAGCATTAGAAATTATTGAAAAGCAAGGACATTCGGTGCCGTACGAGTTGAAGCCGAGAGATGTCGAACGTCTGCCATTTCATATTGAAACCAATTTATCGAACTGAGCCGAAAACATAAGTTACGGAACTATCTAAATAAGTCAAGTTTAATTATGAGGAACTTGAATAACTTATCGCTGTTTTTCAACAGATGGCGTTCTCAGAACTGCGTGCGTGTAGTTTCAGATGGTAGCACATCAATACGGAAGTACTCTAGGTAAGCTTGAAATTCAGTGTATGCCATTTCGCCAAAGTGAAAACAATTTTCTTTTTCATAGCGTTAAACATGTCGAAATTCGTGTCAAAGAAAGTGTATTTGCAGGGAATTTTACTGCACTACTTTATTCAAAACATATCTACAGCTGAAGCACACATAATTCTTGTTGAAGCTTACTGCGTGCTTGCTCTGTAGGAAACAATATGCAGAAATTGGTTTAGATGCGTCAAAAATAATAGTTTTGATGTTGTAGATAAAGAACGCCTTGGCTCACCGAAAAATTTTAAAGACGAAGAATTGTGTGAACAGCTGCTTTAACGGCAAAAAAGGAAAATCTTTTTTTTGCATCGTATCATGATCAAGCAGGTACAAAAATGTAAATACCTGGGAAGTGTTATAACAGAAGACGGAAAGAGCGACACAGAGATCAGAAAGCGAATTGGCATGGCGAAGGAAGCATTCCAGAAGTTGAGTAAAGTATTAAGAAACAGGACAATTTTGCTAGAAACAAAGAAGAGAGTACTGGATTGCTATGTGTTGTCAGCTTTTTAATATGTCAGTGAATGCTGGACAATAACATCGAAGAATAAGGAAAAACTTGAAGCAACAAAAATGTTGTTCTGCAGAAGGATGCTGCGAATATCATGGATTGAGCATGTTAGCAATGATGAGGATTTTGGAAACGAAAAGAAATGGCTTTCCACATCTCCCTGTCCCTGGTGGCTCTTAGCACGCTTTCTCCTGTTGTACCATGCAACCCTCGTTCCGTCATCCACCTTATCAGGTCCTTCAAATATGTTCTCCACTGCTTTCCCCTGTCTCTTTTTCTCTCTATCTGGACTGTTAGTAACAGGTTCTCCAAGCCCTCCTTCCTCATTGCATGTCCCAGTAACTTTGGTTGTCTCTTCCTGATGCTTAGTATTAATACGCCTATGACACCACAGTTTACTCTCGCTTCCTACAAAAATCTGGTGTAGGCGTCAAAGCTAACCTCGCAGCCGAGATTGAAATAGACCTCCAATCCATATTGGACTGGGTTAAGAAATGGCTAGTAAATTTTAATGCTTCTAAAACGAAGTTACTCTCAATTAACCATCATCGACAATCTCACCTACCTCCCATTAACATGGACCAGGCTTGCCTCCCAGAGAGTAAAACACTGCGCCTCCTTGGTCTCACACTTTCAGCGGACCTCAAATGGAATGAATATATCGAATCCATTGCTAAATCCGCTGCTATGAAAATCGGTTCTCTGTGTAGGGCCCGGAAGTTTTTTCCATCTAAATCTATCCTGCACATTTACAAATCTACCATCCGCCCGTGCATTGAATACTGCTGCCATATCTGGTCGGGTGCCCCTGCTGTTCTCCTCGGGCTTCTCGATAAAGTTCAGAGGAGGGTCTGTAATGTGATAGATACCGACTTGGCAGACCGCCTGTACTCTCTCTCCCACCGGCGCGACGTGGCTTCCCTGTTTCTCTTCTATAAATACTTTCACGGCTTCTGCTCCGATGAACTTAGACCACTAGTGCCCCCTAAATACGAATTTGAACGAGATACTAGATTAGCAACTAGATCCCACCCTTTTACAGTGAAACCGATAAAATGCAGCCGTAACTTCTACTCCAACAGTTTCTTTCCTCGCACTTCCCGACTGTGGAATTCTCTTCCAAACGATTGCTTCCCCGACGGCTACAATCTCCAGGAGTTTAAATGTAAGGTCAATAGACACCTCCTAACACACTAACCTGCTCCCATTCTATCAAACACTCTTCCCATCTGCCCAACCCTCATCCTCGCTATCCTTACTCATCTGTCACCTTCCTCCTGACATTCCCTATGTCTAACCACTCCTTCTCTTTACCTTCCCCTATGTAGCGCCATGCGCAATAGTGGCAGTGGAATGCCTTGCTTGGGGTGAGATGATTAAAAAAAAATTTCATTTTCGTATCCGTCCTTTCCAAAACCTCGTCATTGCCCACATGCTCGGTCCATGATATCCGCAGCACCCTTCTGTAGAAGCACATTTCAGCTACTCCAATTTTTTCCTTCATCTTCGATGATATTGTCCAACATTCACTGCCATATTGAAGAACCGACATTTCATAGCAATCCAGTACTCTTTTCTTTGTTTGGAGTGAAATTGTCCTGTTTCTTAATACTTTACTCAACTTCTGGAATGCTTCTTTCGCCATGCCAATTCGCCTTCGGATCTCAGTGTCGCACTTTTCGTCTTCTGTTAGACCACTTCCTAGGTATTTAAATTTCTGTATCTGCTTGATTTTAGAATCCCTCACCTGTAATTGGCATTTTGGGTTGCCCTTTTTGCTGATGACCATCATGTGAAAATGACGCCATTTTAATTGCAATTTAATTACAATTTTCAGCCCCTGATTTTCTTACTTAAATAATAGGTTTTTCAGTTTCTATTAATGTTAACTCAAAGTACAAAATTTGAAGTGCCTGCATGTAAAATATTTAAAATAAAGATTAATATTTAATATTTTTTGATATTTTCAGTATCGGGTATGATATACCCATGGTTAGTAGTGGTGTAAATTTAATTGATGGTTAGTGTTCTAGGGTTAAGTAAATTGAAATAAGTAAATTCGAACGGCACACTTACGCTAGTTATTGCCTGACTCGTAGCTGGCTTTAACTGCGCACTAGCTACGTCCTTAACTGTCTCCTGCATGTAATTATATAGTAAGAGGAAGAGTCCATTCCTCGTAGAAGAGCACAATAAATTAAGGAATGTAGTACTGTACACTTTCCATGGAAATAGCGATGAGATGTCAGCGCGTCTCGTCTGTGGGAATGGCCTTCTAGTGTTGAAAACAATTCATCACCCACAAGGACGCTAAAATAAGCCAACTTTTCTTCCTTGGCACAGACTACAAAAGTTACCATGATTCCTGTCAGTTTTAACTCTCATCAATATATTCCTCCTCACACATGGACTTCTGTCATGTTGCTTTTTGAATCTCCATATGCAATCTGCAAGCTTGGATGAAGTATGGTTGTAAAATCGTTTCTTGAACAATCCTTTAGTGCAACCAGTATATTTTGCTCTTCTTTCTTCTTGATGAATTGCGTATCAAGCACTTCTTTATTGTATCAAACCTTATGAGTGGTTATTTTCCGTTTTCCTATGTGTTATATATATATATATATATATATATATATATATATATGTTGAATATATGGATTGAAGTCTAACAAGATAAATAGAATAAGTAGAGAAAAGTGTTTTAATCTAACATGCTTCACTTTAATGAGCTTCTTCAGAGATTTTCTAACCCTAGAACACTAACCTTGGGTATAAAGTACCCAGCGCAAATGACGCCATTTTAATTACATTTTAATTACAATTTTCAATACCTGATTTTCTTACCTAAATAATGCTTTTCAGTTCCTATTAATGTTAACTCAAAGTACAAAATTTGTAGTGCCTGCATCTGAAATATTTCAAATAAAGATTTATATTTAATATGTTTTTGTTATTTTCAAAATCGGGTATGATATACCCATGGTTAGTAATGGTGTAACTTTAATTGTTGGTTAGTGTTCCAGGATTAAAAGATCGGAGGTTATTTACTGAATATTTAATAAAACGGGGCATTCGATTAAGGATGTCATAGTTGGATTTTTCTCTAAAAAAACTGTAATCTCACAAACCATTTGTTTGATTTTCTACGTTCACGAATCTAAATAAAAAATAAATAACAAAAAGTAAATAAAATTGTTCAAAAATGAAATAAAAGATGACTAAGAAGAAATAAAAAATAAATAAGTCGGTAAGCATAGAATAAGCAACTAAAGATACCTTTATGAAGCCTCTTGATTGCGATATTTACCAGACGAGTTGCCATTACGTCCCCGGAACGTCCCCACCGTCCAAAATGCTGCCATTAAGTTTCCTTCTAGAAAAAGAACAAAGGTCGGTAAAGAGTGTAATGGAAAATACTGAGTCAGAACATTTGAATCACTATTTTTCTCCATATGCTTGGAAAGGCAATCAGTGTCTGTGCGATTGGAAAGTCAACTGAGTTACTAAAAAATAATCAACAAGCCATTAGTAAATGAATGATTCAAGAAGGTCCCGAGTTCATTCGACTTAGCGAACACTCGGTCAACAGAGAGTTACTGTCATGAATACAGTCAATCATAACAAAGGATAAAACTGTAGAAATAGCATTATTGTTGCTAAGATTTTGACTTTTCTGGCATCCCACTTTATTAGACGTTGATCCAAGCCAGAATATAACCTGTTTCATTCTTCTTTTTCGTTTGCCGTGCCTTTTCAGGACGTAGGCGATCATAAACTTCCACTTGACCATCTAATGTCGCCTTCAATAATTTTTCTCTTGGTATCTCTTTCAAACTCCGTTCCGACATCCAATTGCTCAAGCCTATTAAATATGCCACGCGCTTTTTTTCTATCTCTTTCCTTCTATCCTTCCTGTGAGTATTAAATTCTCCATGCTTTCCTTCCTCATTACGTGCCCGAGGAACCTCATCTGTCTGTTCTTGGTGTTAAGTATAAGTTTTATTCCCGTTTGTAGCCTCTCCTGTCGATAGTATCCTCAGCATCCTTCTGTAGAACAGCTTTTGCTACCTCAAGCCTCTCCTTTCATTTTTTCTTTTTCATGTGTCGTCTCTCGTCAGGATGTAGGCGATCATGAACTTCCACTTGAGCGTCTCTTGTCGCCTTCAATAATTTTCCTATTGGTATCTCTCCCAAATTCGTTCCGACATCCATTTGCATAGCCTATGAAATATGCCACGAGCTGTTTTTTCTATCTCTTTCCTTCTATCCTTCCTGTGAGTATTAAATTCTCCAGGCTCTCCTTCTTCATTACGTGTCATAGGAACCTCATCTGTTTCTTCTTGATATTAAGTATGAGTTTTCTTCTCGTCTAAATCCTCTCTAGATAGTATCCTCAGCATCTTTCTGTAGAACAACTTCTGCTACCTCAAGCCTCTTCTTCATCCTTGAGGAGATCGTCCAAAATTCACCGCCATACAGAAGGATAAATATCATATAGCAGTCCAGCACTCTTTTCTTTGTTTCCAATGATATTTTCCTGTCTCTCAGTACGCTGTTTAGCTGTTGAAATGGGTCATTAGCCATACCAATGCGTCTTTGGCTCTCAATGTCACACTCTCCATTCTCTGTCAGGACACTTCCAAGGTATTTAAATTCCTTTACTTGTTTTATTTTATATTGATTAATTTAAATTTTCTTTTTTTTTTTATATCCGTTCAGGATGTGGGCAGTCATGGCTCACCACAATTCCCTATACTTTAGAGCTCTTAGCAATTTTTCTCTTTTTACTAGACCTTCCATTCTCTGTTCTGTCATTCATTCGGTAGTATACTCACAGTTTCTTCCTGCTCTTTTCCTCTATTTTGTGAGTGTCAAATTTTCTAACGTCTTTATCAATAAGGGTTCAACTTTTTAAGTATAAATATCCTTTTTTTCCATTTCCATTAAAACCTTTATGTTACTCACATACTCAATCTAAGTAGTATTCTGTGGGACTACAGAGTGTCCCTAAAGTCTGGGCAGAGGCAAAATGCTTTTTTTTTCAAGAAATGAAATTTTCAACATTTTACTGAATACGCCAGTTAACAAATTACATCTTATTGTATGATTTCTATCATTTGTGATGCAAAGATTGATGCAATAACTCTAGATTGCCGTCAATTTCAGCACATTTACTCTTTATTCGGATATGCGTTGTGTTCAGTGCAGTGGATATCGACTCGGAACGACAAATCGGCGAGCCGAGTTCGAATTCTAATTGAATTCCTTGCATTCACTTATGCACAAATACCATTGGGAAAGGTATTAATCCGTCTCTTCCCTCCATTTAAATAATAGGACAGATTGGATTCTATCGCCATGGCTGGCAACCAGTCTACCGCTGTATTGAAGAATTGACATCACATAGCAATCCAGTACGCTTGTTTTGTTTCTAGTGAAATTTTCCTGTTTTAGTACTTTACTCAGCTATTGGACAATATTTTCGGAGATGAAGGAAAAAACTTGAAGCAGCTGAAATGTGGTTCTACAGAAGGATGCTGCGGACATCATGGACTGAGCATGTGACGATGTTTTAGAAAGGATGGAGACGAAAAGGAAATTAATACTGAGCATCAGGAAGAGACAACCAAAGTTCCTGCGACATGTAAATGGGGAAGGAGGGCTTGGAGAACAGGCCAGATGGAGAGAAAAAGAGACAAAGGAAAGCAGTGGATAACATATTTGATGACATTGCAAAGACTTTGGGCCTATCTGTTGAACATACGCAGGCGTCATCAGTCACATGGAGTCGTCTTGCATCAAGACAATGCAAGGCCTAATACAGCAGCCCAAACGGTGCAGACCATCAAGGAGCTGGGCTGGGAACTTCTCCCTTATCCCCCTTACAGCCCAGACATTGCCCCTTCAGAATTTCACCTGTTTGGCCCCTTGAAAACGTTCACGAGAGGCACAAAGTTTGAAAGTGACGATGAAGTCAAAAGTTCTGTGAGCGATTGACTGATACACCAGTTCAAAGATTTTTACGCTGAAGGAATACGGAAGCTTGTGCACTGATTGGAAAAGTGTGTGACACTGATGGGAGACTACGTTGAAAAATAAAAAAATGTAAGCTTCTATTTGTATTAAAAGTCCTTATACCAAAAATTCAGCTTATTTATTGAATAACACTCGTAGAAGTCCTTATACCGAAAAATTCACCTTATTTATTGAATGACCCTCGTAGAAGTCCTTATACCGAAAAATTCACCTTATTTATTGAATGATCCTCGTAGAAGTCCTTATACCGAAAAATTCACCTTATTTATTGAATGACCCTCGTAGAAGTCCTTACACCGAAAAATTCACCTTATTTATTGAATAACCCTCGTAGATGTCCTTATACCGAAAAATTCACCTTATTTATTGAATGACCCTCGTAGATGTCCTTATACCGAAAAATTCACCTTATTTATTGAATGACCCTCGTAGAAGTCCTCATACCGAAAAATTCACCTTATTTATTGAATGACCCTCGTAGAATTCCTTATACCGAAAAATTCACCTTATTTATTGAATGACCCTCGTAGAAGTTCTTATACCGAAAAATTCACCTTATTTATTGAATGACCCTCGTAGAAGTCCTTATACCGAAAAATTCACCTTATTTATTGAATGACCCTCGTAGAAGTCCTTATACCGAAAAATTCACCTTATTTATTGAATGACACTCGTAGAAGTCCTCATACCGAAAAATTCACCTTATTTATTGAATGACCCTCGTAGAAGTCCTCATACCGAAAAATTCACTTTATTTATTGAATGACCCTCGTAGAAGTTCTTATACCGAAAAATTCACCTTATTTATTGAATGACCCTCGTAGAAGTCCTTATACCGAAAAATTCACCTTATTTATTGAATGACCCTCGTAGAAGTCCTTATACCGAAAAATTCACCTTATTTATTGAATGACACTCGTAGAAGTCCTCATACCGAAAAATTCACCTTATTTATTGAATGACCCTCGTAGAAGTCCTTACACCGAAAAATTCACCTTATTTATTGAATAACCCTCGTAAAAGTCCTCATACCGAAAAATTCACCTTATTTATTGAATGACCCTCGTAGATGTCCTTATACCGAAAAATTCACCTTATTTATTGAATGACCCTCGTAGAAGTCCTTATACCGAAAAATTCACCTTATTTATTGAATGACCCTCGTAGAAGTCCTTATACCGAAAAATTCACTTTATTTATTGAATGACCCTCGTAGAAGTCCTTATACCGAAAAATTCACCTTATTTATTGAATGACACTCGTAGAAGTCCTTATACCGAAAAATTCACTTTATTTATTGAATGACCCTCGTAGAAGTCCTCATACCGAAAAATTCACCTTATTTATTGAATGACCCTCGTAGAAGTCCTCATACCGAAAAATTCACCTTATTTATTGAATGCCCCTCGTAGAAGTCCTTATACCGAAAAATTCACCTTATTTATTGAATGACCCTCGTAGAAGTCCTTATACCGAAAAATTTACCTTATTTATTGAATGACCCTCGTAGAAGTCCTTATACCGAAAAATTTACCTTATTTATTGAATGACCCTCGTAGAAGTCCTTATACCGAAAAATTTACCTTATTTATTGAATGACCCTCGTAGATGTCCATATACCGAAAAATTCACCTTATTTATTGAATGTCCCTCGTAGAAGTTCTTATACCGAAAAATTCACTTTATTTATTGAATGACCCTCGTAGAAGTCCTCATACCGAAAAATTCACCTTATTTATTGAATGACCCTCGTAGAAGTTCTTATACCGAAAAATTCACCTTATTTATTGAATGTCCCTCGTAGATGCGGAAGATTTTCGTTTTTACAGTTCAATTTTGTTATTGATTTTGTGTTTAGATGGGTGTGTGTTTGAGTGATTCTTTGGCTGAATGATTGTTCTTAATTTCCTGGAACCGCATCAATTTTCATAAGCTAACTGAATTTTATGTAATAATTAAGGATTGTGGGTATATTACTAACTCTATTTTGTTTAGATTTTGTAATCATTTTAAATATTCATTGGTCTTTCATTGTTAAAAGCTATTATTCTTACTCTTCCCCCCAGACAAATCGTACTATTAAGGACTAATTACGACTTCATAGAGACTTGGAGGCATTCTAGTGACTGCAATTCTTAGGAAATTAGATGTTGTGCCACAACTTGTCATCGGAGGGCACAATTTAAACAACATCAGTTACGCAGATGATACAGTGCTAATAGCAGACACAGAAAAGAAACTACAAGACCTCCTACAGAAGGTAGCTGAAGAGAGTGACAATAAAGAACTACAAATAAACTGCAAGAAAACCGAATGCATGGTCATCAGCAAAAAAGGCAGCGCAAAATGCCAAATACGCAGGCGTCATCAGTCACATGGAGTCGTCTTGCATCAAGACAATGCAAGGCCTAATACAGCAGCCCAAACGGTGCAGACCATCAAGGAGCTGGGCTGGGAACTTCTCCCTTATCCCCCTTACAGCCCAGACATTGCCCCTTCAGAATTTCACCTGTTTGGCCCCTTTACTAAAATAAAGCAGGTACAGAAATTTAAATACCTGGCAAGTGTTATATCAGAAGATGGAAAGAGCGACACAGAGAACCGAAAGCGAATTGGCATGGCAAAAGATGTAGTCCAGAAGTTAAGTAGAGTATTAAGAGAGAGGAAACGTTTGCTAGAAACAAAGAAAAGAGTACTGGATTGCTATGTGATGTCAGTTCTTCAATATGGCAGTGAATACTGGATATTATTATCAAAGGTGAAGGAAAAACTTGTAGCAGTTGAAATGTGGTTCTACAGAAGGATGTTGCGGATATCATGGATTGAGCATGCGCGCAATGATGAGGTTTAAGAAAGGATCGAAACGAAAAGGAAATTAATACTGAGCATCAGGAAGAGACAGATAAAGTTCCTGGGACATGCAATGAGGAAGGGGGGCTTGGAAAACCTGATAGTAACAAGCCAGATAGAGGGGAAAAGAGACAGGGGAAAGCAACGGATGACATATTTGACGGGCTTGATCAGGTGGATGACAGAACGAGGGTTTTGTGATGTAACAGGAAAAAGCGTGCTAAGAGCTACCAAGGATAGAGAGACATGGAAAGCCATAATCGCTTACGCCCTGAAAGGACAGGGCACATAGAAGAAGAAGAAGATAAAGAAGAAGAAGAAGAAGAAGAAGAAGAAGAAGAAGAAGAAGATATTATTAACACCATTTTGTTTTTGTAATCATTGTAAATATTCATTTGGCTTTCATTTTTAAGTTATTATTCTTACCCTTCCTTCAGACAAATTATACTATTAGGAACTAGTTAGGATTTCATAGAGACTATGAGGTATTATGGTAGCTGCAATAAGAATTGTAAGTAAGAATGTGTTGTTTTGGTACAAGGAATACTGTGGTATATTTGGGTCAGTAATTGTAGCTAGGTAAGTTTAAGATAAAGCAGGCTGAAAACCAGTATTTCCATATGTAGCCAACTTGTTGTCTGTTTTCAAGCACTCTCCAAATATCATTGTTTCCTCCAGACCGATAACATAAAGAAGTCACCTTCTTAAAAAATCGACCAAGATAAGATTTGAACAAAGGTCTCATAATTAGAAAGCTAACTTTCTAACAACTCAGCCACATGTTCATTCATCCAAGCTAACTGATATTCCTCAGCGATCACTCAGGCGCAACGTTGCTTAACGTCGGTGATTTTCCGGGAATCAATGTTTAAAGGTAATTTGGCCGGAAGCCCTTTATACCACCCACACGTTTAAGCTTAATGTACCTGGTATTCCAAAGCTGTCACCCATCTATGTACTGACCAGAAAAAAATAATCGTTGTGGTGATAGTTTTTACACCTGTTAAAGATTATATCATTTTTTCTGTGTAGTATCGCTGAGGTTGATATGATACACAGAGAAACTGTTCTACGGTAATATTCAGCATAGTATCCGGTGCTAAACGGATATACACAGAACAGTAACTTACAACACACAGAGGTGGGGTTTAGATCACAAAAGTCTCTGAAGTAATCACGTTGCACACGTGCTCTGTCCATGGTATCCTCAGCATCCTTCTGTAAAATCACATTTTTGCTGCCTCAAGCCTCTCCTTCATCTTTGATGAGATCGCCCAACATTTACTTCCAAACAGAAGGACAGATATCACATAGCAATCCAGCACTCTTTTCTTTGTTTCTAATGAGATCTTTCTGTCATTTCAGTACTCTGATTAGCTTCTGAAATGCGTCTTTGGCCATGCCAATGCGTCTTTGGATCTCCGTGCCGCATTTTCCATCCTCTGTGAAAACACATCTCAAGTATTGGAATCTTTTTTACCTGTTTTATTATCTAACTAGTAGCTGTCGTTAACCGCTGCACTTGACTGCTCGTAAAAGCTCTCAATTCCTCTTCACTGCTCCTTAGAAGTCACGCAGGTATATAGCAAGAGGAAGAGCTCATTCCTCGTAGGAGGGTACCATGACAAATTGACATTTTTGGCTGATCATGCAGTCCGTTATTGGTTATCATAATATTTTAACCTTATAACCCCAGCTATTGTTCCTTTCTGTGGAATTGGGGATTCAGTACCTGAATCAAGGATTGAACTAACAACACCAACATGATAACCCATGCATAATATACACCTATATCTACTATGTCAGCATCCCAAAGGACGTCGATAGTTCATTTTGAACCAACTCAGCAGGAACAAACAATAACTGTAACAGAGTATAGAAGACTTTACATATTACCAAGTTAAGCAACGTTGAGCCTGGTCAGTACTTAGATGGGTGACCGCTTGGGAATACCAGGTGCTGTAAGCGTTTAGTGATGGATGTGCATTGTGGTGCAGTGGATATTGGCTCGGAAAGAGAAGTCGGTGAGCCGAATTCGAATTCCAGTTGAATACCCTGCATTCACTTAAGCACTGGTACCCTTGGGAAAGGTATTAATTCGTCCCTTCCCTCCAGTTATGGCTTAAATAACAAGAGTAGGACTTGGGGACCTGCCCTTAAAAAGAAATCCCAATGAATCTTGATATTCGAAAAGAAAAAAACGTATTACTAGACACAAAACTTATTATAAAAACAACAATAAATTGTTGAAAGAAAAAGGTATTACCATAAATAAATAAAAATTTAGTTGGCAATAAATGACCCGCCGAGGTTGATATGCCATAAAAGCAAAACAACCAACCAACATTCAGATGGTACATTACCACCACCTGTAAATTTGTTGATTATCATTTTTTTTTCGGTGCCATCTAATCGATTACACACTAAACTCTCCGACTGACAAAAAAAATTTTGAAAAATTTCAATATTTAACCAATTTTAGTGTGTGTGTATGTGGGGGGGGGGGCTTAGTTTTTCATACAGCCTTATAATAAATCGATCCTGTGCAATTAACTTTTTTTGCTTGTGCATATGTAACTACTGAATTTCCGAATTTTTTGAGTAAAGCCATTCTTGAAGTTTCCAAAGAAGATGGCATCGTAAGAACTGAAGAAAACTTGAAAAAAACAAAAACAAGAGCAACAACTCGCCCCCCAAAAAACAAACAAAAAACAAAAAAAAAACAACGACAAAACAAAGCGACTCCAACGTGAGTGGTTCCAAAATGGAGGGTTGATTTACTTTAACGTTGTGTGAAAAACTGAGCCCCCCCCCCCCACCAAATTGTTTAAATATTGAAATTTTTCCATTTTTTTTTTTTTTTTTTTTTATAATCGGAAATTTTATGGAATAATCGATAAGATTGCACTGAAACAAAGTAAAATAAATGAAAATCAACAAATTTAAAGGTGGTAGTAGTCTTTTCAGGTCCACCCAGATGTTTTGCATCCACTATTAGTGAGGCCACGTGGTGATAATCTTATCAATAAACTATTGTAATTCACCACAACATGTTCTAAATAAAAATGTAAATGTAGGTGGGAACATTCTTATTGCATGAGATTATAATTTGAAGACTGGGTAAGTTTTGAAACCGCCCTTTTTGGACAAGTCTACCATTGTAATTTAACAAGTTTATAACATAATCACTTTCCGCATTGGTCTGTTAAAATTTAAATATATTTAGCAATTGTCCCACATATGCTTACCACAACAATTTCATCTCAAACAAGAGAACCTTGTCAGCATTAATTACAATGGACTTCTTCTTCTTCTTCTTCTATGTGCCCTGTCCCTTCAGGACGTAGGCGATCATGGATCTCCACGTCTCCCTATCCCTTGTGGCTCTTAGCATGTTTGCTCCTGTTGCTCCTGGCAACCCCCGTTCCGTCATCCACCTGATCAGACTCTGCAGATATGTTATCCGCTGCCTTCCTCTGTCTCTCTTTCCTTCTATCTGACCAGTCAGTATCAGGTTCTCCAGGCTCTCCTTCCTCATTGCATGTCCCAGGAACTTCAGTTGTCTCTTCCTGATGCTCAGCATCAATTTCCTTTTTGTTGCCATTCTTTCTAACACTTCGTCGTTGCTTGTATGCTCAGTCCACGATATCCGTAGCATCCTTCTGTAGAACCACATTTCGGCCGCTTCCAGTTTTTTCCTCATTTTCGATGATATTGTCCAGCATTCACAGCCGTACTGAAGAACTGACATCACGTAGCAGTCTAGCACTCTTTTCTTTGTTTCTATTGAGATCTTCCTGTGTGTTAGTATTTTGCTCATCTTCTGGAACGCGTCCTTTGCCATGCCAATTCGCCTTCGGATCTCCGTGTCGCACTTTCCATCTCCTGTTAGAACACTTCCTAGGTACTTAAATTCTTGTACTTGTTTGATTCTGTTATCCCCCACCTGTATTTGGCATTTTGGGTTGTATCTTTTGCTGATGATCATGCACTCAGTGATTAAAAAAAAAAAATTCTTCAGACTATGGAGTAAATAATAGGGTAAACTGAGGTTTATAGCCTAGGGAAGGACAACTTTAAATTCAAAGACTTGGGAAAAGAAACGGGAAATCAGTTCAATAATTATCCGAAGATGGTACAGTGATTTCCAGATGAAAAAACAAAGATCGCTTATATCCCAAAGGGATACGTTAAGGAAAAAATGGTTTAAATAACAGGTTATACTAGGAAACACTAGCCTTGGATAGCAGACAAATTACATATTATCTCTGAATTTTTCTCTCTCTCCACGGACAGAGTACAACTGAAAATATTATTGAGAGGTGTTTGATCTCGGGAAAACACGGCCACCCTTATTGCATTAAAGACGCGAGGGATAATAATAACGACGGCAACACAACCGCCGGTCTCACGGGCTGGGCTATTTCTGGACATAGATCGAGTGTACGCTACGAGCGCCCTAGTTTAAACTGACCTTGTTTCACGTTCTGCCAGTGGAAGCAGAAGTAAATGCTAAGCGTAGTATCTGCTTTCAGGCGGTAAATTGCATTTCGTCTTTCAACTGTGCCCCTGTCTTCGGAGAAAACACAACTCAGTTGTGGGGACAGAACACAACTTAAAAAAGTATTGGAAGGTGCCCAGTCCTGGGAAACAGACGCCCGAAGCAGTACCTCTTGCACTAAAGGGGGTGTAGTAATACCAATGGTTGTGTGGGCTGGACTATTTTTGGACCGGGATCGGACGCATGTGTTCGAACCCCCAACATTAAACTAACCTTGTGTCATGTCCTGCTAGCATGAAGGTAGAAAATAAATACCAATTTAGTTATTTACATTGTTCGAATTGTTGTCTTCATTTTATTCTCATATTCACGGCGTTTCGACCGTTTTTCGCTCCGATTTTCTTCAGGTGACTGAAATTTTGAATCGAACCCTTTATTTCGATTATTGTGATAGATTGTTCTAGTTTCATGAGTGTATTTGGTTGGATATTAAATTTACGCGCGTGTGTGTATGCGCGCGCATACGTGCGTGTGCGTGTATATGGAAATGTTATCACTTCTATGTCTGTCACTGAAAAGCAGCTAGATGGGATAAATTTGTTCTGGTTGGAATCTTTTCTACTGGGAAATGACATCTACAGACTTTTTTCACACACGTACACATATACACTTATATTAACTAGCGTTACAGTCCAACATACACCTAGACAGACAAGCACATGAACACACACTTACATGAACACATACATACAGTATTACACAATTTACCATCTAAAATAATTCTCACGCATTTTTTTTTAATTGTATCACCCCGAGCAAGGCGTTAACGCCACTGATGTGCAGGGGGCTACGTAATAGTGAAAATACTGGAAAAGAGAAAGTCGGAAACCACATCCTAAACAGGGAACAAGGGATGAGCCTCTTCACCTGTTCAATAGACGTGGGTGGTGTGTGAACCGGGCGATAGATAGATCTATCTACTCCAATTATTTAAAAAGTATCCATATATATATATATATATATATATATATATATATATAGTCGCCCGCAGACAGATTTGTTTCGCTGTATCACAGCTCATCAGTACGGTTAGACTCCGATTGCTTTTTAACCCAGGATTGAAACCCGACCGAATTGGCGTCAGTCGGCGATTCTACCTCTGGGCTATGGGCGTTCGGTGGAAGAAGGCAGACCTTTTAAGCGCGTATATTATCATTATACGCGCACAATAGCCAGAGTGCTCTAATTCATTTTACTGAATGAGCGATATATATATATATATATATATATATACTCATCATATAAATGACTAGAGTTCTTTCGGTGACTGGCTTGTGTATACGCTGTTTGTATACAACACGTTAAAATTTCCCTTCTGATTGATTCCATGTGCCTATGGCTTAGTGGGGTAGCATCTCCGATTGACACCAAATCGGTCAAGTTTCGATCCCGGCCAGAAGCAAGTGGATGTGTCTAGCCACACTGATGAGCTGTGATACAGCGAAACAAGCTTATATGTGGATAACTAATACATTATGCTCTCATTACGATTGAGCTCTTTAGAGAAGAAAATTTTAAAAACACTTTCCACTTCTGCAATATATATACGAGCAGAGAGCACAAACCGAGTCGTGGTCCTGCCGAAGGGTAGAACCACGACTGGGGAAAAAATAGACAGACATTTTTTGGCCCGGCTATATGGCCGGGAATACGCACTATAAAATGACCATGTGTCACATCCGGCCTTGCGTGGGAAGGCTAGTAAATATAGCAAACGTCTTAGGCTCTCGCCTGACGACGCTATGACACTGTCAGCTCTCTGCCTTCGGGTAGAGGGCGCTCTCTGCTTTCTAGCTTTCTAGCAGAGAGCACTAACCCAGTCGTGGTTCCGCCGAAGGGTAGAACCACGACTCGGTAAAAATTGACAGACATTTTTTTTGGCCCGGCTATATGGCCGGGAATACCCACTATAAAATGACCATGTGTCACATCCGGCCTTGCATGGGAAGGCTAGTAAATACAGCAAACGTCTTAGGTGAAGGCATTCTCTATTTGATAGTTTGTTCTGCACCTACTCGTTGATTGCTTATCTGTAACTTATTGTTAATTGTACAGTAGTATAATAAATCCGTTATATCGTATTCCTGTATCGAGTACCATTCTTCCACTAATCTTTACACTGATATTCCTTTCCGGGATAGATCAATATATTAGTTCTAGAAGAATGCCTGTATCATAGTTTGAATTTGAAATGTTTAATGATAATCTTTGAAAATGGCGGAGAAAAAAGTTTTGTCAACAAAGCAATGTTGTTTCACTTAGTTTTTCCCGTCAATATGCCATATGATCAGGATGTTAGTCCAGAAGGAAAAAATGGAAGGATCTATGATCATGTCCTACAATATCTGGTAGTATTTCAATGACAAACTGTTTTTCCTTCATTTGTAAATGTTTCCTTTATAAATATCACAATATTAGTCATTCATATTTGAATTCATTGTTTAAAGGCAACCCGAGCTTGGAGTCTCAAATGTTTTTTTGTTTCTTTTCTCTGTAACATATTTATGACAATTTATTTATATTTTTTTCTGTTTTAGATAAAAGTGCAAGAAAATATAGGCTTTTAAAATTATATATGGGGAAACTTATGCAATGGCTAAGAAAATGTTGTGCAAAATCAACATATTTCTCTTAATCTGTGTTCTTGAAATTTATATTGAAAATGAGTCAATCAAACAAGTCAGTTGCTTTCTTTACTTTCAAAACTTCAAAAATCTATCAAATCACAGATGTCCAAATCTATAGATTATTTTCAAAAGGGGATTTATTTTTGTATTGGAGTGGAAAAGCTAATTTGTCTTGGCTTATCCTGCTCCTTTTTAAGGTTATTTTAACTAGCACTCACTTTCGCACACAGCCACACACACACACACACACAAACACACACACACACTCGTACACACACACACATATATATATATTTAGTATATCGAGGCAGCAAATAATTTTCTAAACATATGATGTTAAATATAAGAGACAATGAATGTCTATTATGTTTAATCATGAGAAGTTCTAAACGTCGTATTTTGGCTTTAATTTCAGTTGAAAATAAAAACAAAAATTCTCCAACATTTGGATAATTATTTATTGATTTTCATTGGACTACATGGTTTTGTTGTCATTTCGCGCTATCCCGCGGTGTGACGTCATAAAACCGCATTGCAAATTTGAGAACTGCGTTTATTATTTTTGGTAACTATTGCCGTTGCCTAGCGGAGTTTTATGTCAACACAAAATAAAATCGTCGGTGATGATGGATGTTATTATATTTCAGTCTAAATAACCTCTCTGAAGATGGCTCATGTGAGCCGAAGGCTTAGAAGAAAATCAATAAATAATTATCCAAATGTTGGAGAATTTTTGTCTTTATTTTCAACTGAAATTAAAGCCAAAATACGACGTTTAGAACGGCTCATGATTAAACATAATAGACATTCATTGTCTCGTATATTTAAAAGCATATGTTTAGAATATATATATATATATATATATATATATATATATATATATATATATATATAAGAAATAATGACAGGCCCGTAAAACCGGAGAGAATAATCCCCCAAAATTATCTAATAGAAAAGAAAAGTTCATTATGGTGCAGTGGTTATCGACTCTGAAAGATAAAACGGGGAGCCGAGTTTGAATTTCAGTCGAATTCATTGCATTCACTTACGCGCAAATACCCTTGGGAAAGGTATTAATGCGTATATTCCTTCCAGTTATGGATTAAATAACAAGACAGATTGGGTTCTATAGCCTTGGTCGGCAACGCAGAAAGTAATGGCAGCCTACTGCGGGAAAATCTTCTGCCCAGTCAGTCAAGTCTTGAAAGGGACATGATCGCCCAAGCGTGTATCATGTATAGCATATTGGATATGCGTTGTGGTGCAGTGGATATTGGCTCAGGATGAGAAATCGGAGAGCCGAGCTTGAATTCAATTTGAATTCAGTGCATTCACTTATGTGCAAATTCCCCTGGGAAAGGTATCCCACCAGTTTTGAGTCAAATAATAGAACAATAGAACTAATATTGGTACATCATTCAGCTATGCAATCTTTAAATGTCATATGTTAGAACATACAAGTTGTGCTACGACTTTGGCCTTATGCCAGATTTGAGCCGATGCAGTAAATATTTACATCTTTGTCTGTCTCACAAAATGGTTGCAAAGAGCCTTTGTTGATCAGCATACATCTTAAAACAGCAGGAAATGACCGGGTGAGTAAGTTTATTTACACTTCTAATTAAATACACAAAACGTTGATCAATTCACTTTTGAGGCATTTCCGGATTGTCAGTATTTGTAGAATTTCTTTGTACAAAAATAGCAACTTTAGCCTCTTCCATTTATCAAACAACCACAGCAAATTCTAAGCCATTGTTAGCTTCATCTCCAATATGAAGAAGGGTATTTAAATTAATATCCTTGATAGGCTCCAAAGGGGAATCAGTAATGTGATAGGTACCAACTTGGCGGTTCAACTCCAGCCATTTCCCCACTGACGAGATATTCTTGCTTTCCTGACAGCTACAACCTCCAGGAATTTAAATACAATGTCAATACTCATCTCTTAACCACTTGACTCTAGTTCTTTCTTCACCACCCTGTATAACCTTTCCCTTCTCTCCACCTTTGCAACTGTCATCACACTTGTATTCCCATTCTTCTCTTGCTCCTTTCTAACTGGTTTATCTTTCTCTTCACTCTCCTCTCATCTTTTTTACTTTTATATAGCCCCCTGCACATCAGTGGCATTACTGTCTTGCTCGGGGTGATACGATTCAAAAACAAAATTCTCTGCTCTGTTGTTCAGTGATGGTTCTCGGGTATGCATTTAGTCTGTTTGCAATACGTCAAAGAATGGGAACTAACCATGTCTACGAAGAGAAAACAAAGAAATTATAAATGGTTAGGAATAAACCATGTGTTAATAGATAGATAGATAGATAGATAGATAGATAGATAGATAGATAGATAGATAGATAATGAACATGTTGGGATAGATAGATAGATAGATAGATAGATAGATAGATAGATAGAATAGATATGAATAGATAGAAATAGATAGATAGATAGATAGATAGATAGATAGATAGATAGATAGATAATGAACATGTTGGGATAGATAGATAGATAGATAGATAGATAGATAGATAGATAGATAGATATATATGAACAGACTGAAATAGATAGATAGATAGATAGATAGATAGATATGAACAGACTGAAATAGATAGATAGATAGATAGATAGATAGATATGAACAGACATAGATAGATAGATAGATAGATAGTTAGTTAGTTAGTTAGTTAGTTAGTTAGTTAGTTAGTTCGAGTTTTGTTTAATGGCATATCAACCTCTGTGGGTTATTTAATACCAAAAATGTGGGGGTTTAAGGTATTTCTTTTAATGTTCAATTACAGTGAGAAGGTTGATTTAGTCAGATTTTGATGAAAACTGAAGATATCTTCCAGTTTTGTATTCAAAAATGTAATGCTGGTAATTTTGTTCCTTCAAAAATGTATTATGGCAATAATTTTTTTTTTTTTGCCCTTCAAAGATGTATATTTTTCTATAAAGTCTATTTTCACAGATAATGTTTTTATAAAAGTGTATTTTTATACTTTCATAGTCTTTTGACTGGGTTAACTATTTGCCCATAGCTGAGACCCTAACAGGTGCTACTACTACGGGTCAGGGTGGACCTAAGAACAACAGTAATTAAGAGATGGTTCCATGCTCCTCACAACCTCCCAATCAGAGGCCTTGCTGCCGGATGCAGTTTACAGTCGTACCTAGGACCAGATAGATAGATAGATAATGAAGTAAATGAGATAGATAGATAGATAGATAGATAGATAGATAGATAGATAGATAGATAGATAGATAGATGTGAATTGACCAAGATAAATAGATATGGAAAAGACTGAAAGGAAAAGATAGATATGAATATATTTAAATACATAGATAAAAATAGACATAGATATATAGATAGATAGATAAGTGAATTAGATAGATAGATAGATAGATAGATAGATAGATAGATACGTACGAAGAGACTAAAATAGTTAGATGAATCTGTAATTCACCCCACCATCTATTAGTTAATTTATCTTTGTCAATTTACAATGATTATTTTCAATGTATTTACTATAGAAAGTATGTGCATAGTGGTGCAATGGATATCGACTCGGAACTTACGCGCAAATACCCTTGGGAAAGGTATTAATTTGTCTCCCCTCCAGTTATGGGTTAAATAACAGGACAGATTGGTTGGCAACCAGTTTACGGCAGAAAGTAATGGCAAACTACTGGCGGATAATCTTCTGGCCGATGAGTCATGTCTCAAAAGAGACATGATCGCCCAAGCGTGTATCACGTATGGCATTTAACTGACTGAATATAATAGTTGGAAGCATAATCAAAGTTTCTACTGGTCATGAAGTGGAAGATCTGTATTATATTGTAATTAAGTAGTAAACTGATCCCCCACTAATTACTACTTATTAATATAATAATATAATCCACCCCTTCTTCCTACAGCTATGGATTGAATAGCAGGACAGATTAGGTTCTAGAGCCTTGGTCGGTAACCAGTCTACCGCAGAAAGCAATGGCAACCTACTGCGGGATAATCTTCTATCCAGTCATGTCTCTTTTGAGACATGATCGACCAAGCGTGTATCACGTATGGCATTTAACTGACTAAATATAATAGAAACATAATCAGTTTACTGGGCATAAAGTGGGGGATCTGTTTTCTATTGTCATGTAGCAGTACACTGATCCCCCACTAATTACTACTTATTAATATAATAATATAATCCACCCCTTCTTCCTACAGCTATGGATTAAATAGCAGGACAGATTAGGTTCTATAGATTTGGTTGGCAACCAGTCTACCACAGAAAGCAATGGCAACCTACTGTGGGATAATCTTCTGTCCATAGATTCATGTCTCTTTCAAGACATGATCGCCCAAAGTGCGTATCACATATGGCACTCAAGTGACTAACTATAGAAAAGCTACCAATATTAAATTAAAGCAAAAATATATAAATAATATTGTTTTAATCGGCACTGTGGCCTCCCTTTGTCTGTTCTATAAATACTTTCATGGCTTCTGCTCCAACGAACTTAAGTCACTGGTGCCTCCTCAACAGGTGTTTACTCGTGCAACCAGACTGGCAACTGGGTCCCACGCATTCACAGTTAGGTTAGCCAAATGCAGACGACAATTCTACTCCTGCAGCTTCCTCTCTCGCACTTCCCGCCTGTGGAACTCGCTCCCATATTCTTGCTTTCCTGACGGCTACAACCTCCAGAAATTTAAATGCAAAGTCAATACTCATCTACTAACCACTGAACTCTAGCTCTCTCCCCACCCCTGTATAATCTTCACTTTCTCTCCACCTATGTATCTGTCAACACACCTGCTTTCTCAGCTTTCTATTGTTCCTTTCTAACTAGTTTGTACTCTTCACTCTTTTCTAATTAATCTTTTTACATTTATGTAACCCCCTGCACATCAGTGGCGTTTCCGCCATGCTCGGGGTGAAATGATTAAAAAAAAAAAATAGGAAAGAATTTGGAATTTATTTTTCAATTTGTAAGTTTCAAAAAGCAAAAACAAAAAAAATAAGAAAAACATAACATTATAAAACAAATATATATTTTTTTATAATCATATCGCCAAAAGCAAGGCATTATACTGCCACTGTTTTACAGAGGATTACATAGGCGGAAAGTTATGAGAAAGAGTGACAGGTTATGAGGGATGGCAGGAAGTGGGTAAAAAAAGGATGACTGTGGCCATAACGTGAGGGAGCAGTCTATATATTGATTGTAATGAAGAATTGATCCCCCACTTTATAACCACATTATAATAGTATAGAATTTTTTTATAATCATATCGCCCCAGGCAAGGCATTTTACTGCTACTGCTTTGCAGGCGGTTACTAGGAGGAAAGTTATGAGAAAAAGTGACAGGTTATAGGGGGTGTCAGGAAGTGGGTGGGAGATGGATGAGAATACTGATGGGAATGGAGTGGATGGAGAAAGGAGCATGAGAGAGAGACTAAAGAAAGAAGGAAGAGAGAAAGAAAGAAAGAGAGAAAAAGAAAGAAAGAAAGAATCGTAGGATTTTTTTATTATCATATCGCCCCAAACAAGGCATTTTACTGCCACTGTTTTGCAGGGGGTTACATAGAAGGAAAGAGTGACAGGTTATAGGGGGTGTCAGGAAGTAGGTCAGAGATGGATGACTGTGGCCATAAAGTCAAGTATCAGTTTATATATTGATTGTAATGTAGAATTGATCCCCCACTTTATATCCACATTATAATAGCATAGGAATTTTTTAAATAATAATATCTCCCCAAGCAAGGCATTTTACTGCCACTGTTTTGCAGGGGGTTAAATAGGAGGAAAGTTATGAGAAAGAGTGACAGGTTATCGAGGGTGTCAGGAAGAGAATATGAGAAGGAAGAGAAAATTGATGAGTGGGGTGGAAGGAGTAAAAAGCATGAGAGAGAGAGAGAGAGAGAGAGAGAGAGCGGATGTAAGTAAGTGAGACAGGAGATTGACTTTACATTTGAATTCTTGAAGATTGTAGCTGTCAGGAAAGCAAGTATGCGGAAGAGGCGGGAAGTTCGAGAAAAAAGCTGCTGGGGAAGAATTTGCATTTACAAGTTATCGGTTTCACAGTAAAAGGGTAGGACTTAGTTGCTAATCTTGTAGATCGAGGAAAGTCATATATAAGGGGTACTAGTGAGCTGAGTTCATCGGAGTAAAAGCTGTGAAAGTATTTGTAGAATAGACACAGAGAAGCCACACTGCGTCGGTGAGAAAGCGACTGTATCCTAGCTGCCAAGTCGGGATCGATCACATTACAGATTCTGTGTTGGATTTGGTCAAGGAAACCTAGGTGGATCGCAGAAACACCCGAAAAGGTAAAATATAACATGACTTAAAAGTGTTATATAGGTAGAAATTGGCAATAACGACACATTTGGTTGAACCCAGACATGGCAAAGTCTCATCTGAGGAAAAATAGACAAGAATATTTTGCTTGAGCTTAAGGATTCAGATTTCCCACTTTAAATAACCTTGTGACACATCCACCTTGAGCATCTACCCAAGCGGGGTGTATTAGTAGGTTACAGGGGGTGTCAGGAAGAGGGTAAGAGAAGGATGAGGATGCTGATGAGAGTGAGGTGGATGGAGAAAGGAGCATGAGAGAGAGGATAACGAAAGAAGGAAAAAGAAAGAAAGAAAAATCGTAGGATTTTTTTAATAATCGTATCGCCCCTTTTTGGCATTAAATAATCCTCTGTGAGTTATTTAATGCCAAAAAGATGTGGTTTTAAGGTATTTTTTTAAATGTTCAGTTATAGTGAGAAGATTGATTTAGTCAGATTTTAATGAAAATTTTTGTTTTTATTCTTTTTTATTTTAGAAAACTGAAAATGTCTTCTAGTTTTGTATTCAAAAATGTTTTGCTGAAAATAATTTTTTCCTTCAAAAATGTGTTACGGTAATATTTTTCCTTCAAACATGTATATTTTTCTATAAAAGTCTATTTTTATGTATATATTTCTATCAAAGTATTTTTATACTCTCATTGTGTTTTGACCCCAGTTTGGGGATTAACTATTTGCCCATAACTGGGACCCAAACAGGTGCTACCACTGGTGCCCTTGCTATAAGAATTTATTCATACAACCATACTGGCAACAAGGTCCCATCCATTTACAGTTAGATCAACTAGATGCAGCCAACAATTCTACTCCATCAGCTTCTTTTCCCGCACTTTCCGCCTGTGGAGCTCCCTTCCATATACTTGCTTTCCTGACGGCTACAACCTCCAGGAATTTAAATGCAATGTCAATACCCATCTTTTATCTACGTGACTCCAGTTCTTTCTACATCACCCCTGTATATCTTGTTCTTTTCCTTTCTCTCTACCTTCGCAACTGTCTTCACTCCTGTGTTCACATCCTTCTCTTGCCCTATCTCTTTCACTCCCTGTAGCTGGTTCGTCTTTCTCTTCACTCTTTCTACATCACCCCGTGTATCTTGTTCGTTTCCTTTCTCTCTACCATCGCAACTGTCTTCACTCTTGTGTTCCCATCCTTCTCTTGTCCTTTCTCTGACACCTCCTGTAACTGGTTCGTCTTTCTCTTCACTCTCATCCTGACTAAACTTTTACTCTTATGTAGCCCCCTGCACATTAGTAGCGGTACCGCTTTGCTTGGGGCAAAATGATAAAAAATAACAAAAAACAAATTTCGAACAACACAAGAGACTATTTTTTAATCTCTTTTAACAACAGAGGTTGTTGGTATTTCACTCTTTGGCACATCTGGCTATACAGATTGTTGGGTTTTTTGGGGTTGTATTTTTTCATGAACTTCTATAGTATCAAAATTTGAAAGCCAATATAGTCGACAAATAACTGTATTGTTTGTGACATTCAGATTGGCATTTGAAACTATCCATTGCTCTCTCATCTTTGTCATTTGGGAAACAATGACTTGGCAGACCGGCTGCAGCCGCTCTCACACCGGCGTGATGTGGCTTCCCTGTGCCTCTTCTACAAGTACTTTCATGGCTTCTGCTCCGATGAGCTCAGATCACTGGTGCCGCCTAAGCACGAATTTACACGAGATACTAGATTAGCAACGAGGTCCCACCCTTTTACAGTTAAACAAATAAGATGTAACCGTAAATTCTACTCCAACAGCTTCTTTTCTCGCGCTTCCCGCCTGTGGAACTCCCTTCCACAAGTCTGCTTTCCTGACAGTTACAATCTCCAGGTGTTTAAATGTAGGGTCAATAGACACCTCCTATCACACTAACTCCCAACTATTCTCACAACACTCTCATCTACCCAACCCTCATTCTCGGTATCCTTACCCGCCTATCACCCACCCTCTGTCATTTCCTATATTTAATCAGCCTTTCTCCACTCTACGTAGCCCCTGCACAGTAGTGGCAGTGACATGCCTTGCTCGGGGTGAAACGCTTATAAAAAAAAAAATAATAAAAAAAATAAACTGATATTTTATTCATATCACACACAGATTTTGTTGCTCTCTGTAATTTGTTTTGCAAACAACAGCACAACACTTCCGGAGCGTTACTGGGAACAAGGCAATATCTTAAATGATAGATTAAGCTTCTTAAGTCCAATTATTTCTTTTAATGCTTCAATTTAGGGGTAACTTTTCAAGCCAAATTAATGATACTTTTAATCTCAATTTTTACCTCCCTTCTTAAAAATAAGTTGAAAACAGAAATTTTAGAGGATTGCCTTAAACCAGAAAATCCACTTCATCTTTCCTTTTTTTTTTTTTTTTTTGTATATTGGTTTTAGGGTATATTGTGAAGAAATGTTTGCAAAATATTATATAATCTTTAAATTAATTAATGAGTTAATTAAGCATCTAAATTTCTGGCACTTGTCAACAAAAATCAGCTATTGCCTGGCTCTTTCCCAGTTGGCTATTTCTCTAGGTAACACCTCTCCTTTGATTTAAAGAGGGTAGACTGAGGTGTTTGCCCGGTGCCTGAGGAGCCCTCCAAGGAGGCTGCCAAGAGGAGAGGGTTTTGGCTATTTTTTGAGACAATGTCATGTGGAGTAGGAATCCACTGCAGTTCACATCAATTTCGGCCTTCTTTTGTCAAAAATTAGTTTCCTTCTCAAGTTGAGCAAATAAATAAATACCTTAGAAGAATCTGGAAAATGACTGAATAGCAAGAAGCAGTATGGCTAATATTTTGTTCACTACATTTTTAGAATATTGAATTAAATATAATATAAATTATATTATTAAATACATATATTATATTGCTAAATATATAAAATATACTTAAATATATAATATATATATATATTATGTTATTAAATATATAAAGTTTTTATTATTTACATTGTTCAGAGTTTATGGCTGTTGAACACTCTAGCCATCTTTAGTTGCTAGAAATTTCAAACCGAACCCCTTATTTCGTTCGCTACACTATACCATTCTCATTCCATGTGCAATGCCACTTCCGAATGCCATGTAGTTATCTCCCTTTAACTCAACTCTCTAAGTTATTTGTTCACCACTGTTGTAGCAAGACATTGAACATATATTTCTCTGAGTCATTTCACTGGAACTAACCAAAGCTTATGTCCACTGGGCCATGTGTCTTAGAGGACATGAATGTTTGCAGTTTTAAAACTTGTAAACTTTATCTCTCAGTAACCATTTTAAACATGGCAATAACGATGAGGACGACTGTCTGAAAAATGTCAATAATGAGAAGAATAGAGAAATATTAGATTTTATCATATATCATTAAATTTACATTAAATTTATAACATTCTTAATGGCTTTTTCATTAATTTCATAATAAGAATGTGACATCTGGTTCTCTTTAACACTTTAATGGAAAATTTAAAAATTTAAAAATTGAAATAAACTTTATATTTCTTTGTTTATTTTACATTCAAGATAACAAGAAATTAAAAAAAATTCTACGAATACATTGTTCTTTCTTTATAAAAACATCTAGAAGTATAGCCCGGTGTTACCCGGGTGTAATGAAAACTTTAAAACTAATCTATGGCACTGCAGCTCAGACTCTTTGGACGTTGTCATGAAAGACTAAAAAGCAATAGTTGTTTCCAGTTAAAGCGAAACCGTAGACTGAAAGGAAAATGAATGGATGTGAGTCAAATTTTGATTTCCTGTTATCGATATCAAATAAGTTTTTTCGTCGTAAACTGAATTTTGAAGGCTGAATAAGTCCTGTGAGTAAATGGTATCATGGCTGAGACTAAGAACTACAATTATGCCTACTTAGAGCCAAACCCGAAGCAAAAACTAAAATAAAAGGGCCGAAAAAAATACAAACATTTTTTTTTTTAATCATTTCACCCCGAGCAAGGCAGAAACGCCACTGATGTGCAGGGGGTTACATAAATGTAAAAAGATTAATACACAAACATCTCCCCTTTTATATATATATATATATATATATATATATATATAATCGATTTTCTGCACTATTGTAAGAACTGCAACCTTGAAACTTCTGAATATCGTTTCTTATGTCTTTGCCTATGAGTGTATAAATTTGATTAAAATCGGACCATTCCTTCTATAACCCGATTTTTTTCGATTATCGACTTTCGATATTTATCGGGGGTACTTCGACACATATGGTTGCAGTTATTTATAAATAAGTTTAGATTTGAGTTACTTTCTTGTTACTTTCTTCAGCAGCCTTCTGTAGGGGGTCTTGTAGCTCAGAAGATTTTAAAACTTTTTATATAAAAAAATAATTCTATAAAAAATTGTTGATTCAAAATTGTTAAAAAATTCCATTAAAAAATCTATTTTCTCTTGTTATGCATAAATGTGATTTGATGTTTTGTGTGACATTGTAAACAACATTGCGTTTGTTTTTGTTTCAAGATTAGGTGGGGAAATATTTACATTTTTTGTTTACTAAATGAATTTAACAAAGAAATAAAAATTATTTATTTTGTTTTACTGAAATTAGAAATATAAAAACTATTACGCTCTCCGTTATCGGCGCTCGCTTTGTGTGGGTCAAGTTGTGCAATTATCTTGGCGACCAGCGAGTTCAGAAATATTCAAAGAATATTTAAAAATGTAGACATTTAATTTTAGAGGAAAAGTTTACATTAATGCCGCACGAATTACAGACAGTTGATTTCCTGCATGAAATATTTAGCGAAAAAAAGAGCTTTATTTTTTTTTTAAATTTTATTTTCTAAAGTATGAAATATTAAATCTGAAAAAAAAAAAGACTTAAATAATTAAATTAACCATTTCTTTTTACATATTTTGTTTTTGTTAGAAAAAACATTTTTTTTTAATATTTCTTTTATTTCAAAATTGCGGGAAGAACAAGACTTCAATACCCCCACCAATCAATGAGTTTGAAGTTCTCACCTACCCAGCGGACAAGGCTGAATGCTTTGCCCGTAGATTCTCCACCAATTCGACACTGGACTCGTTAGGAATACCTACACCCGACTTCCCACCCAGAACTAAGGCTCAACTAAATAGCGTCCACATTACACCCTCGCTGGTCGCCAAGATAATTGCACAACTTGACCCACACAAAGCGAGCGGCGGTGACGGAATCCCAGTCATAGTACTGAAGAAATGTGCCCCAGAACTCTCCTCTGTCCTCTCTAAACTCTATAACCTCTGCCTATCTGCTTCCTGTTTTCCTGCCTGTTGGAAGTCCTCCTGTGTAGTTCCTATATTTAAGAATTTTGGCGAACCCTCAGACCCTGCCAATTACCGTCCTATTAGTCTTCTTCCGATCTTTGGCAAAGTTTTCGAAGCCATTATCAACACCGTGGTGATTCAGCATCTCACGGCCAACAGGCTTCTCTCTGACAAACAGTACGGGTTTCGCTTCACCAGGTCTACTGCTGATATGCTAACGACCATTACCGAGTACATATACCTGGCACTTGACAAGAATGGCGAAGCCTGAACCGTTGCGTTGGATATCTCCAAAGCGTTCGACAGGGTCTGGCATGCTGGCTTCTTGTGCAAACAGCGGAGCTATGGGATAACTGGACATCTGTTTGACCTCATCCAGTCATTCCTCTCTAACCGCACATTGAAGGTGGTATTAAATGGGCATGCCTCCCAAAACTACCATACGAACGCGGGCGTCCCTCAAGGTTATATCCTAGGTCCCACGCTCTTTCTGATCTACATTAATGATCTCCCCGACGCCATTAGATCCCAAGCTGGCATGTATGCCGATGATACAACAATCTACTCTCGCATCGATCAAAAACCAGATGTGGACGACAAAGTGAACCTCGCTGCCGTACTTGAAAAGGACCTCCAATCCGTAGTGGCCTGGGGTAGGAAATGGCTAGTAAATTTCACTGCCTCTAAAACGAAACTGTTATCAACTAACCACCATAGACAATCGCATCTACCTCCCATTAGCTTGGGACAGGCTAGCCTCCCAGAGAGTAAAATATTACGCCTCCTTGGCCTTACACTTTCGGCGGACCTCAAATGGAATGACTATATCGAATCCATTGCAAAATCTGCTGCTATGAAAGTCGGCTCTCTGTGCAGGGCCCGGAAGTTTTTCCCACCCGAATCTATTCTGCACATATACAAATCTACCATCCGCCCGTGTATTGAATATTGCTGCCATATCTGGTCGGGTGCCCCTGCTGCTCTCCTTGGGCTTCTTGACAAAATACAAAGGAGGATCTGTAACGTGGCTGATACTGACTTGGCAGACCGGCTGCAACCACTCTCTCACTGGCGTGATGTGGCTTCCCTGTGCCTCTTCTACAAGTACTTTCGAGCTTAGATCACTGGTGCCGCCTAAGCACGAATTTACACGAGATACTAGAGTAGCAACTAGGTCCCACCCTTTTACAGTTAAACAAATAAGATGTAACCGTAAATTCTACTCCAACGGCTTCTTTTCTTGCGCTTCCCGCCTGTGGAACTCCCTTCCACAAGTCTGCTTTCCCGACAGCTACAATCTCCAGGTGTTTAAATGTAGGGTCAATAGACACCTTCTATCACACTAACTTCCAATTATTCTCAGAACACTCTCATTTACCCAACCCTCATTCTCGGTATCCTTACCCGCCTATCACCCACCCTCTGACATTTCCTATATTTAATCATCCTTTCTCCACTCTATGTAGCCCCCTGCGCAGTAGTGGCAGTGACATGCCTTGCTCGGGGTGAAACGCTTATAAAAAAAAATATTCACATATTTTGTTGACAAAATGAATTTTTAAAACGTCGTAATAAAAATTAAATATAAAGGCTAACATTTTTTTTAATTTACGCTTGACACGTGTGATTTGATTTCTGTGACCTAATCTAACAACCATCTTAGATCTTAGATGTTTTACGGAGCAAATGTAAACAATCTGCTCCATTGGCCAAAAAGTTCGAAAGGTAAAAATTGCTGAACTTAAACTCAAAAGGTATGTGTTGACCTGGCTTCCCTGTAGATATGTATCCCTAGAAGGTTGGAATGGCCTAGCTTAAAAAATGTAGGAGCGCATAGGGAACAGTCACACACAGACTCACAGATTGCCTTATATATATATAGATAAATAAATAAGTTTTGTTTAATGGCACATCAACCTCTGTGGGTTATTTAATGCCAAAAGGGTGGGGTTTTAAAGTATTTAAAAAGTTTTTTTTTTATCATTTCACCCCGAGCAAGGCGGAAACGCCACTGATGAGCGCGGGGGGGGGGTGGCTACATAACTGTAAAAAAATTAATTAGAAGAGAGTGAGGAGTACAAACTAGTTAGAAAGGAGCAATAGAAAGCTGAGGGAATGCAGGTGCGATGACAGATACATAGGCGGAGAAAAAGGTAAGGATATACGGGGGAGGGGAGAGAGCTAGAGTCCAGTGGTTAATAGATGAGTATTGATATTGCATTTAAATTTCTGGAGGTTGTAGCCATCAGGAAAGCAAGAGTATGGGAGCGAGTTCCACAGGCGGGAAGTGCGAGAGAAGAAGCTGAAGGAGTAGAATTGTCGTCTGCATTTGGCTAACCTGACTGTGAGTGGGTGGGATCCAGTTGCCAGTCTGGTTGCACAAGTAAACTCTTGTTGAGGAGGCACCAGTGACTAAAGTTCGTCCGAGCAGAAGCCATGATCAGTTATTGTGAGAAGGTTGATTTGATCAGATTTTAACAAATTTTTTGTTTTTATTCTTTTTTATTTTAGAAAACTGAAAATGTATTCAAGTCTTGTATTCAAAAATGTTTTCTGAGAATGAATTTCTTTCAAAATATGTTTTGAACATAAGTTTCTTTTCTTGCATTACCTTGCTTCCCTGATAGCTACAATCTCCAAAAGTTTAAATGCAACATCAATTGCCATCTTCTATCTCCTTGATTCCCATCCATCTCTTATCATTTCTTCCACATCCCAACAGCTACAATCTCCAAAAGATTAAATGCAACGTCAATTGCCATCTTCTGTCTACTTGATTCCCATCCATCTCATATCATTTCTTCCACATCCCAACAGCTACAATCTCCAAAAGATTAAATGCAACGTCAATTGCCATCTTCTATCTCCTTGATTCCCATCCATCTCTTATCTTTTCTTCCACATCCCAACAGCTACAATCCCCAAAAGTTTAAATGCAACGTCAATTGCCATCTTCTATCTACTTGATTCCCATCCATCTCTTATCTTTTCTTCCACATCCCAACAGCTACAATCCCCAAAAGTTTAAATGCAACCTCAATTGTCATCTTCTATCTACTTGATTCCCATCCATCTCTTATCTTTTCTTCCACATCCCAACAGCTACAATCTCCAAAAGATTAAATGCAACGTCAATTGCCATCTTCTGTCTACTTGATTCCCATCCATCTCTTATCATTTCTTCCACATCCCAACAGCTACAATCTCCAAAAGATTAAATGCAACGTCAATTGCCATCTTCTATCTCCTTGATTCCCATCCATCTCTTATCTTTTCTTCCACATCCCAACAGCTACAATCCCCAAAAGTTTAAATGCAACGTCAACTGCCATCTTCTATCTACTTGATTCCCATCCATCTCTTATCTTTTCTTCCACATCCCAACAGCTACAATCCCCAAAAGTTTAAATGCAACGTCAATTGCCATCTTCTATCTACTTGATTCCCATCAATCTCTTATCTTTTCTTCCACATCCCAACAGCTACAATCTCCAAAAGTTTAAATGCAACGTCAATTGCCATCTTCTATCTACTTGATTCCCATCCATCTCTTATCTTTTCTTCCACATCCCAACAGCTACAATCTCCAAAAGATTAAATGCAACGTCAATTGCCATCTTCTATCTACTTGATTCCCATCCATCTCTTATGTTTTCTTGCACATCCCAACAGCTACAATATCCAAAAGATTAAATGCAACGTCAATTGCCATCTTCTATCTACTTGATTCCCATCCATCTCTTATCTTTTCTTGCACATCCCAACAGCTACAATCTCCAAAAGATTAAATGCAACATCAATTGCCATCTTCTATCTACTTGATTCCCATCCATCTCTTATCTTTTCTTGCACATCCCAACAGCTACAATCTCCAAAAGATTAAATGCAACATCAATTGCCATCTTCTATCTACTTGATTCCCATCCATTTTCTCTTATCTTTTCCTTCCAACCATCCCAACAGCTACAATCTCCAAAAGATTAAATGCAACATCAATTGCCATCTTCTATCTACTTGATTCCCATCCATCTCTTATCATTTCTTCCACATCCCAACAGCTACAATCTCCAAAAGATTAAATGCAACATCAATTGCCATCTTCTATCTACTTGATTCCCATCCATCTCTTATCATTTCTTCCACATCCCAACAGCTACAATCTCCAAAAGATTAAATGCAACATCAATTGCCATCTTCTATCTACTTGATTCCCATCCATCTCTTATCATTTCTTCCACATCCCAACAGCTACAATCTCCAAAAGATTAAATGCAACATCAATTGCCATCTTCTATCTACTTGATTCCCATCCATATCTTATCATTTCTTCCACATCCCAACAGCTACAATCTCCAAAAGATTAAATGCAACATCAATTGCCATCTTCTATCTACTTGATTCCCATCCATTATCTTTTCTTGCACATCCCAACAGCTACAATCTCCAAAAGATTAAATGCAACGTCAATTGCCATCTTCTATCTACTTGATTCCCATCCATCTCTTATCATTTCTTCCACATCCCAACAGCTACAATCTCCAAAAGATTAAATGCAACATCAATTGCCATCTTCTATCTACTTGATTCCCATCCATCTCTTATCATTTCTTCCACATCCCAACAGCTACAATCTCCAAAAGATTAAATGCAACATCAATTGCCACCTTCTATCTACTTGATTCCCATCCATCTATTATCATTTCTTCCACATCCCAACAGCTACAATCTCCAAAAGATTAAATGCAACATCAATTGCCATCTTCTATCTACTTGATTCCCATCCATCTCTTATCATTTCTTCCACATCCCAACAGCTACAATCTCCAAAAGATTAAATGCAACATCAATTGCCATCTTCTATCTACTTGATTCCCATCCATCTCTTATCATTTCTTCCACATCCCAACAGCTACAATCTCCAAAAGATTAAATGCAACATCAATTGCCATCTTCTATCTACTTGATTCCCATCCATCTCTTATCATTTCTTCCACATCCCAACAGCTACAATCTCCAAAAGTTTAAATGCAACGTCAATTGCCATCTTCTAACTACTTGATTCCCATCCATCTCTTATCTTTTCTTCCACATCCCAACAGCTACAATCTCCAAAAGTATAAATGCAACGTCAATTGCCATCTTCTATCTACTTGAATCCCATCCACTCTTATCATTTCTTCCACATCCCAACAGCTACAATCTCCAAAAGATTAAATGCAACATCAATTGCCATCTTCTATCTACTTGATTCCCATCCATCTCTTATCATTTCTTCCACATCCCAACAGCTACGATCTCCAAAAGATTAAATGCAACATCAATTGCCATCTTCTATCTACTTGATTCCCATCCATCTCTTATCATTTCTTCCACATCCCAACAGCTACAATCTCCAAAAGATTAAATGCAACATCAATTGCCATCTTCTATCTACTTGATTTCCATCCATGTCTTACCTTTTCTTCGACATCTCAATAGCTACAATCTCCAAAAGATTAAATGCAACGTCAATTGCCATCTTCTATCTCCTTGATTCCCATCCATCTCTTATCTTTTCTTGCACATCCCAACAGCTACAATCTCCAAAAGATTAAATGCAACATCAATTGCCATCTTCTATCTACTTGATTCCCATCCATCTCTTATCATTTCTTCCACATCCCAACAGCTACAATCTCCAAAAGATTAAATGCAACATCAATTGCCATCTTCTATCTACTTCATTCCCATCCATCTCTTATCATTTTTTCCACATCCCAACAGCTACAATCTCCAAAAGATTAAATGCAACATCAATTGCCATCTTCTATCTACTTGATTCCCATCCATCTCTTATCATTTTTTCCACATCCCAACAGCTACAATCTCCAAATGATTAAATGCAACATCAATTGCCATCTTCTATCTACTTGATTCCCATCCATCTCTTATCTTTTCTTGCACATCCCAACAGCTACAATCTCCAAAAGATTAAATGCAACATCAATTGCCATCTTCTATCTACTTGATTCCCATCCATCTCTTATCATTTCTTCCACATCCCAACAGCTACAATCTCCAAAAGATTAAATGCAACATCAATTGCCATCTTCTATCTACTTGATTCCCATCCATCTCTTATCATTTCTTCCACATCCCAACAGCTACAATCTCCAAAAGATTAAATGCAACATCAATTGCCATCTTCTATCTACTTGATTCCCATTCATCTCTTATCTTTTCTTGCACATCCCAACAGCTACAATCTCCAAAAGATTAAATGCAATGTCAATTGCCATCTTCTGTCTACTTGATTTCCATCCATCTCTTATCTTTTCTTCCACATCCCAACAGCTACAATCTCCAAAAGATTAAATGCAACATCAATTGCCATCTTCTATCTACTTGATTTCCATCCATCTCTTACCTTTTCTTCGACATCTCAATAGCTACAATCTCCAAAAGATTAAATGCAACGTCAATTGCCATCTTCTATCTCCTTGATTCCCATCCATCTCTTATCTTTTCTTGCACATCCCAACAGCTACAATCTCCAAAAGATTAAATGCAACATCAATTGCCATCTTCTATCTACTTGATTCCCATCCATCTCTTATCATTTCTTCCACATCCCAACAGCTACAGTCTCCAAAAGATTAAATGCAACATCAATTGCCATCTTCTATCTACTTCATTCCCATCCATCTCTTATCATTTCTTCCACATCCCAACAGCTACAATCTCCAAAAGATTAAATGCAACATCAATTGCCATCTTCTATCTACTTGATTTCCATCCATCTCTTACCTTTTCTTCGACATCTCAATAGCTACAATCTCCAAATGATTAAATGCAACATCAATTGCCATCTTCTATCTACTTGATTCCCATCCATCTCTTATCTTTTCTTCCACATCCCAACAGCTACAATCTCCAAAAGATTAAATGCAACGTCAATTGCCATCTTCTATCTACTTGATTCCCATCCATCTCTTATCTTTTCTTGCACATCCCAACAGCTACAATCTCCAAAAGATTAAATGCAACATCAATTGCCATCTTCTGTCTACTTGATTCCCATCCATCTCTTATCTTTCCTTCCACATCCCAACAGCTACAATCTCCAAAAGATTAAATGCAACATCAATTGCCATCTTCTGTCTACTTGATTCCCATCCATCTCTTATATTTCCTTCCACATCCCAACAGCTACGATCTCCAAGAGTTTAAATACAATGTCAATTGCTATCTTCTATCGACTTGGTTCCCATCCATCTCGTATCCTTTCTTCAACATACCCTCTACCTTTTTTTTTGCTCTCACTGTAGTCCCTTGACCACTAGTGGCGGTCCTGCCTTGCTTGGGTGAAATGATTATGAAAAAAATAAAATAAAATAAAGTTCTCAGTCAAAACAAAAGCATGTAAAAATTTTTAGGAAATTCTAGACCTCAAGGAAGGAGTGAATTCAAAGTAACAAGAAGACCAAGATTCTTAAATACCATTTTTGTGTAGTGAATTATAAACCTGAACATTTGTTTTTATGATTTGCATAAAAAAATATAGCAATTGAAAATGAAATAACTAGATCTTGTACTTATTTCAATTAAAAATGTTAAATTTAAATAGCTAGGAAGTGTTCTGTCAGAAGACGGAAAGTGTGACACAGAAATCCAAAGGTGAATTGGCATGGCAAATGACGCATTTCAGAAGCTGAGTAAAGTATTAAGAGACAGGAAAATTTCACTAGAAACAAGAAGAGAGTACTAGATTGCTATGCGATGTCAGTTCTTCAATATGGCAGTGAATGCTGGACAATATCATCAAAGATGAAGGAAAAACTTGAGGCAACAGAAATGTCGTTCTACATAAAGATGCTCCGAATATGATGGATCGAGCATGTGAGCAATGATGAGGTTTTGGAAAGGATGGAAACGAAAAGGAAATTAATACAGAGCATCAGATAAAGACTTGAAGCAATTGAAACGTGGTTCTACAGAAGGATGCTGGGGATATCATGGATCGAGCATGTGAGCAATGATGAGGTTTTGGAAAGGATGGAAACGGAAAGGAAATTAATACAGAGCATCAGAAAAAGACTTGAAGCAACCGAAATGTGGTTCTACAGAAGGATGCTGCGGATATCATGGATCGAGCATGTGAGCAATGATGAGGTTTCGGAAAGGATGGAAACGGAAAGGAAATTAATACAGAGCATCATGAAGAGACAGCTAAATTTTCTGGGACATGCGATGAGAAAGAAGGGCTTGTAGAACCTAATACTAACAGGCCAGATAGAGGGAAAAAGAGACGGGCTTGATCAGGTGGATGACAGAATGGGGGATGGGTGGTGTTACAGAAGAAAGCATGCTAAGGGATAGGGAGACATGAAAGGCTATGATTGTCTACTTCCTTGTAGGACAAAGCACATAGAAGAAAAAAACTAGATTGGTAATTAGGTTCCACCATTTTACTGTTGAACTACCTAGATGCAAGTGCCACTTCAACTCTAACAGTTATTTTTCTCGCACTTCCCACCTGTGCAACTGATTTCTTGTGATCTTAAATTCAATGTCAATCGCCATCATCTCTCTTCTTGAATTTTGTGTCATTTTTTTCAATTTCCCCTGTTCTCTGTTTTTTATCTCTTTTGCTTTCCCCCCTTGTAACCCCCTGCGTTTTAGTGCCAATGTTGCCTTACTTGAAATGAAATGACTAAAACAAACGCCGAAAACAAGATTAGTTTATTTAATGTGTAAATTAACAAGTTTAGCATGTCTAAGATCTGGTGTTGTTAAGTCATTATCTTCTTTATGTACTGTGTATCCTCAGAATCATGGTTCTCCACACTTTCTTGTCCTTCATAGATTTTCTTAAATTCTTTTTCTTATTTCTCCAGAAATCTGTTCTGTATCCCTTTACCCAAACTCACTAAGTCTGTTGTGTGTTGTATTCCTCTGTCCCCTTTTCATCTCATCTGTCCTGTGAGTATCAGATTCTCCAAGCACACTTTCCTTAATATGTGCTATAGACATTTCAACTCTCTTCCTGATGTTAATTATAAGTTTCTTTTTTCTTGGAAGGGAGCATTTCTGATCAAAATCAATGAATATCACAAGGAAAGGGCAAATTATGATAAATAAATCATAAAATTGTTTTACATTTTGCTTTGGGCAGGGAGATGTTTTTATAATCATTTCTGAATTTCTTTGACAAATTTCCAGATAAGGACGGAAAAAATGAAATTTCTAAAGCTGAAGGAATCTCTTTCAGTAGATTCAATTTCTTATTGGTCTATTTTTATGTATATATTTCTATAAAAGTGTATTTTTATACTTTTATAGTGTTTTGACTCTAGTTTAGGGATTAACTATTTGCTCATAGCTCGGACCCTAACAGGTGCTATCACTCTGGGTCAGGGTGGACCTGGAAACAACAGCAATTAAGAAGTGGTTCCATGCTCTTCACAACCTCCCAATCAATGGACTTGCTGCCAGATGCAGTTTAACATCATGCCCAGGATAGGATTGAAAATAAATTCTTTACTATGAGATTCTGCCAAATAAAGCTTGGCTTGGATGTGTTATCCAGCCTACCATATTTACCAGACATTGCTCCTTTGAATTTTCATTTATTCAAGTCCTTGTAAAATAATCTTAAATGGTAAAAATTTTAATTCTTTGGATGACATAAAAAAAAACCCTTTAATGAGTTCTGTGCCAAAAAACAACCAAAATTCTGGGAAAATGGAATATTTAAGTTAAAGAAAAAACGGAGAATGGTTGTGCAGTAAAATGATTCATATTTAGTAGAACAAATATTTAGTAGCTCAGTTTTGTTTCCTTGCATTCACTTACGCGCAAATACCCTTGGGAAAGGTATTAATCCGTCTATTCCTCCCAGTTATGGGTTAAATAGCAGGACAGATTGGGTTCTATAGCCTTGGTCGGCAACCAGTCTACTGCAGAAAGCAATAACAAACTACTGCGGGATAATCTTCTGCCCAGTCAGTCATGTGTCTTTCAAGACATGATCGCCCAAAGCGTGTATCACGTAAGGCTCTTAACTAACTGAATATAGTAGTTGAAAGTATAATCAGTTTCTACTGGGCATAAAGTGGGGGATCTGTTTTCTATTGTCATTATGTAGTAAACAGATCCCCCACTAATTACTACTTAATAATATAATCGGATACATCTTTTCCCTATGAGTCAAATAACAGGACAGATTGGGTTCTATAGCATCAATAACTGATTTGGGCTGTTGTTTGATACGCTTTTTAACAAGAAACTGGTCGAGAGTTTCTTGAACTGTGTTTTTCATCTTTTCTTCTAGGATTGCAGATGTTTTCATGTTTCGTTCTCTAGGATTTATGATATTTTAACATTTACTGTTAATATACGTATTTTAATATGATTTTATATACTTTTATTCTTCCTTATTATTTAGTAACATGATTTTATGTGCTTCTAACGTTGTCCTGGTGATATTACGACTTCAGTATTTGTAGTGAACAAATGTAAAGTCAAATTAAATGGCTTAAACTTGATTTATATTTTCCCATATATTTTTTTGATAAATGATGTATAATCGAGAACGATGACTCAAAATGACGTAACCTGAGGTTTACCTGTAACTCACTTTCATGCGTCCAGGTTTTAATTTTATTTTTTTAAATCTTAATTTTTAAAATAATAAACATTACTGACGAGTGAAGGTAGTTAATAAAATAGTTGTATTTATGAATACATGTACGAATATACTTGATTTTTATTTTCCCATATATTATTTTGATAAATGACATATAATCGAGAACGAGAACTCAAAATGACGTAACCTGAGGTATACCTGTAATTCACTTTCATATGTTCCTGTTTTAATTTTGATTTTTTTAAAATCTTAATTTTTAGTATAATAAATATCACTGAGGAGTGAAGGTAGTTAATAAAATAGCTGTATAGATTTTTCGAAAAGAAGACAAAATTATTTTTATGCTGTTTCTCCAATTAATGATTAAAATGGCATCAAGTAAATGAATCTCAGGAAGAACCATTCTTCTTTGAATATCATGGGCTGCCACTGCAGAATCACGATCAAAGATCTGTACCAAATAATGAAAACCACATCAGGATTTTTAACAACAGCAGTAGGTAAAATGGATAGCACATGTAGCTTGAAGGGCAGATAATGACATAATCTAGGTGCCGACATTCCACATGAATTCAGACAAAAGGTTAGGAAGAAAACCTTCATCTCTACTGAAAAGAGCAATAACAGTTACTGGAATTAAAGAAACATATTTTTCAGGACAATTGATTTAACCAAAAGTTGAGAAAATAACTATTATTATAATGTCATTTTTCATTATAATTCCATTTCTGCTACGGTTGCACTACCTGCCAAGTCTGCAGAAAGACTTAAGGCAGGTCGTCGTGTGTTGTTATGGCTCCATTTCATGTTTTTTTCTATCTCCCATAACATCCCAAGCAAAAAGTTTTCCTTAGAGTGTGAGCTGTACTTAAAAAGACAATTTTTTGTATATTTCTTAAGCCTGGGATTTCCTGTGATTCTTTCAATGTGTTGTTTTGTTCCATTTTTTATCATTCCAAGTGCACCTACTATCACTGGTATGATTCTTGTTTTCAATTTCCGCTTTTTTTTCTATTTAAATTTCCAGGTCTTTATATTTTGACAGTTTTCGAATTTCTTGGTTGCTATGTTACAATCTGCTGGACAAGCCATATCATTTTTCTTTTTTGTTTTTTGACAATAATGTCCTGCCTATTTGCTTCAATTTTCCTGTCTGTGTAGATGATGTAATCACATAAAATGGTGACATCTATTTCTGTAACTGGTGCTGGGTGATGTTCAATGTGCAAACACTAAGGAAAATATGTAAACAAACGTTTACATATTTTCCTTAGTGTTTGCACATTGACCAGTGTAAATATTGCCCCAATCTATCGTGACATTTTTTAAATTCATTTGGGGCAAGTACAGAACATCCTGTGATTAGATGGTCTATTGTTTCTTGGCATTTATCACAGAACCTGCATTTTTGATTCACATTATTATGTATAATATTTGCCTGCAAGTTCCTAGTGAAAAGATTTTGGTCTTACACTGCAAGAATAAAACCTGCAATTTCAGACTTTAATCCAGATGCACGTAACCATCGATGAGTATCAACGTTGGGTTTATTAGCATGTTCTGGATATTGGCCATGCAGAGGTTTGTCTTGCCAGCATTGTTTCATCTGTTCAAGTGCTTTATTTTTGGCTTTCTTTTCCTATTATTATTATTATTGATATTATTATTATTATTATTACAGATGAGGAGAACAGATACTACACTTTGTATTTTGTGATTCTCCCACTTCGCCCATGCTCGTGTAAACTTATTTATAAATGAAACTTTGTGTGTGTGTGTGTGTCTGTGTGTGTGTCCGTTACCTATAGACTCCGAATCATCTGAATCGATTTTCTTGAAAATTTACACAGTTGTACAATAAGAGTCTGCGAGTGTTCTTAGCTAGGATTTGAGTCGAGGTACCCCAGATAAATATTGAAAATCGATAATCGAACAAATCAGGTTATAGAAGGAGTGGTCTGATTTTAATCAAATTTGATACACTCATAGACAAAGACATAAGAAACGATATTCAGAAGTTTCAAGGTTGCAGTTCGTACAATAGTGCAGACAATCGATAATATATATATATATATATATATATATATATATATATATATATATATACAAAAGGCAAGATGTTTCTGTGTGTGTCTGTCTATCTGCCTGTATGTCTGTATTTTTTCAGCCCTTTTATTGTAGTAGGTATAATTGTAGTTCTTAGCCTCAACCATGATACCATTTACTCAGAGGACCTATTTAGCCATTCAAAATTCAGTTTACGACGAAAAAACTTATTTGATATCGATACCAGGAAATCAAAATTTGACTTACATCCATTCATTTTTCTTTCAGTCTACGGTTTCGCTTTAACTGGAAACAACTATTGCTTTTTAGTTTTCCGTGCCAACGTCCAAAGAGTCTGAGCTCCAGGACCATGGATTAGTTTTAAAGCTTTCATTACACCCGAGCAACGCCGGGCTATACTGTTAGTTAGATATAAAAAAATAAACAGTAAATATTAATGTTTTTTCTGGTTTTTTTTTAATCATTTCCCTTCAAGCATGCAGTGGGCTACATTGAGAGAAAAGACTGAGCACAAGGGGTATTGAAGAAAGTATAAGAAATGAACCCGACTCAAGAAAATAGACGACGGCACTTGACATTGCATTTAAATTTTGAGAGAGTATAGGTATCAAGGAAGCAAGTAAATGGAAGAGAGCTCCACAGTCGGGAAGTGCGAGAAGAGTATCTGATGAATTAGAAGAGGGGTTGCATTTAACTATTTCAACGGTAAACGGGTGGGACTTAAATGCCAATCTAGTAGCACGCTTAAATTCAGCACTTAGACAAAAAAAAAACTCGTCAGAGCATTTGCCATGAAAATATTTGTAGAAAAGACAGAGGGAAGCCACGTCATACCAGTGAGAAAGTGACTGGAGCCGAGATGCCAGGTCAGGATCGATTACATTGCAGATCCATCTTTGGATTTTGTCCAGAACCTCGAGACTGTTACCGTTACAAGTGCTGTTTTTCACTACACTCATTTTCTAACGGCCCATCTAACATGCCCTTTCTAGTCACCAACACCCATAGATTTTTTTTCACCGCTTTCAGCTTTAAACAAACGTTGCATCTTTGATATTCAGGGAATGGTTTTTGCACAAGTCACAATGGGCAGGCAAGTTGTTTGATTCGACCTGTCAGATCAAATTTCCTTTGGTCAATGACATATGCTTTAGACAAAACTCAGTAGCCAATAAAATCAACAGTGACTCCCGGAAAGGACATTTATTAACATTTTTTTTTATTTTGTTGACTTGATCGGAATGAATCACATTGTTTCTTTTCAAGTAATATTTATACTAGTGCCATCAAAAATGGTGGCAACTGGTAGATAGTTTAATAGTGAAATAAAATAAGATAAATTTGATATGTCTGACAAGTTAAGACCATCAGCTTCCATTCATCCTCTCGTCTGTATGGCTTACCTAAGATTCATGGATAAAAATAGGTGTTCTTTCCGCTGATATGTCTGACAACTTAAGACCATCAGCCTCCATTCGTCCTCTCGTCTGTATGGCTTACCTAAGTTTCATGGGTAAAAATGGGTGTTCTTTCCGCTGATATGTCTGACAACTTAAGACCATCAGCCCCTATTCATCCGCGTCTGTATGGCTTACCTAAGTTTCATGGGTAAAAATGGGTGTTCTTTCCGCTGATATGTCTGACAACTTAAGACCATCAGCCTCCATTCGTCCTCTCGTCTGTATGGCTTACCTAAGATTCATGGGTAAAAATGGGTGTTCTTTCCGCTGATATGTCTGACAACCTAAGACCATCAGCCTCTATTCGTCCTCAACTGTATGGCTTACCTAAGATTCATGGGTAAAAATGGGTGTTCTTTCCGCTGATATGTCTGACAACCTAAGACCATCAGCCTCTATTCGTCCTCAACTGTATGGCTTACCTAAGATTCATGGGTAAAAATAGGTGTTCTTTCCGCTGATATGTCTGACAACCTAAGACCATCAGCCTCTATTCGTCCTCAACTGTATGGCTTACCTAAGATTCATGGGTAAAAATAGGTGTTCTTTCCGCTGATATGTCTGACAACTTAAGACCATCAGCCTCCATTCGTCCTCTCGTCTGTATGGCTTACCTAAGATTCATGGGTAAAAATGGGTGTTCTTTCCGCTGATATGTCTGACAACTTAAGACCATCAGCCCCTATTCATCCGCGTCTGTATGGCTTACCTAAGATTCATGGGTAAAAATAGGTGTTCTTTCCGCTGATATGTCTGACAACCTAAGACCATTAGCCATATTCGTCCTCGTCTGTATCGATTACCTAAGATTCATAAGGATGTGGTCCCTTTGAGACGTATACTTTCCATGTTCGGGTCTTCTCATCATACGTTTGCAATTTGACTTACTGTAAAGTTGCAACCAGTGCTGCAGTATTATAGTTCTTTCTGCATTAAAGATGGATTTTATTTTTCTAAATTTACGCGTAATTGCAATGCCACTGATTCATTGGGCACTTTCAGCCTCTTCTTTTGTGTTCCTTTGTCAGAGACTATCGATATTTATTGCGAATAACTTTGTCTTAGTCTTTTGTCTCAGCCCGGCTATTCCTGAAGAAGTTATCGTTGAATTTCTGGATTTTGCAAGTATCTCTGTTGATTTCTGTTTTGATAATGTTAAGTATCATCATATTGATGGTGTAGCAATGGGTTCCCCTTTTCGGCCCTGTTTTGGTCAATATATTTGTGGGTTTTATGAGGAGAGCTTAATCTTATGTTCTTCTAGGCCTACGGTTTACTTCTGTTGTGCTGATGACACTTTTTGCATGTTTAACAGTGAATCAGACGTTGACCAGTTTTTCTTCTAACTCAATGGTGCTCACCCATCCCTTAAATTTACTGTAGATAAGGAGGTCAATAACCTGCTGCCCTTCCTAGATATTCTGGATCATAGAACACCTTCTTACTTTGTTACTCCAGTTCTTAGGAAGCCTACCTTTACGGGTCTCTATACTCGTTGAGGCTCTTTTTGTCCTAAACAACAAAAGATCAGTTTGATCTAGACATTGACCCACAGGGTGTTGATGATTTGTTCTGATGACACCTTGAAAGATTAAATTAATTTTATAACTAGTATTTTTTTAAAGAATGGCTATCATTCGGACATTGTTCAATCGGTTATTTGAGAGATGATTAGTTCGTTTAATAAAATTAAAACTTTAACGACTAGAAGATGTCCGGTCTTTCTTCGAATACCGTGGTTGGGTAGGTTTAGTGAGATATTTGCCAAACGTAGTTCAAGTTCATGCAGCTAATGTATGCAGTGTTTTTCCTTCCTTCTATGCGTAAAACGGTTTTACCTCCCAATCACATTAATTCTGCTACTTGCTTTTTTTAAATGTAGTTGTGGAGTCGACTACATAGATAGAACGACGCAGTGCTTGGATGTTAAGATCAAGCAACACCTACCTGCTAAAATACTGAACAATATTTTTTCTTCTGGCGATGCCATTTGAAATATATATGGGCCTTCCATTGCAAACCATCTTATAAATAATTCGAGTTGCGCTCTGGATTTTAGTGCTTACTGGTTCTTTGTTTTGGTCAGGTCACACTCGTTGTTCTAGACTTTGTTGGAAACACTGTTTCTCAGGTCAAGGCGGCCCTCTCTTTGTAAACAAGGAGAGTGTTTGCTTGGACTTGCTTTGCTTGGTCACTAGCATTTTCAGGTCTAATAACCTGAACAAAAGATAATTATATATTTTTTCTTTCAATCCCTCACTATCATTCATGTCACCCACAATATTTGTTACAGTTCTGACGAGTGGGAACGAAACCGGCCGAATGTCATTTTTGTTTTAATAATTGACATGGCCGATCTTTGTAAACTTTTTGTTTTTAGCGCCATATATATATATATATATATATATATATATATATATATATATATATATGTGGCTCCAATACATAGATGCCAGAGTAGCTGCTGTTTTTCAAAGTTTACCATTCTTTCAGAGTGCTTAGCGAAACAGATTTGTCTGCGGATGACTATTTACGCTCTCACACCCTGATTGAGCAGTTTGGAAGAATGGTAGACTTTGAAAAACAGTAGCTACTCTGGCATGTACGCATCGCTCATTCAGTAAAATGAATTAGAGCACTCTGGCTATTGGGCGCGTATAATGATGATATACACGCTAAAAAGTCTGCCTTCTTTTACCGAACGTCCATAGCCTAGAGGTAGAATCGCCGACTGACGTCAATTCGGTCGGGTTTCAATCCTGGGTTAAAAAGCAATCGGAGTCTAACCGTACTGATGAGCTGCCATACAGCAAAACAGATCTGTTTGCGGATGACTATATATATATATATATATATATTCAGAAATTATAACATGAATATGTCATATCACTACAAAAGACACACACACACGTGCGCGCGCGCTCGATCACTGGGGCTCACATAGCATATATATGTATAAATGCGACGTTTTGTGCATGCATACGCATTTGATTGGTGCATACTGTATCTACCGAGTTTGATGCCAGAGGTTTTGTGCATTTTCATCTATGTGGTTATTTATTTTTTACGATCTGTGGTGTTTTTAGTAGTGTACGTTTTTATTTTTAGCTTGTGTATTTGTGTAAGTATATATCTAATTATGTTTATATGTTCATGCATTGAAATCTGATTGTGTCTGCCATGACCTCATTTATTCAAGGCTGGTCATGTTACGAATCCTCTCTGACTGTATCCAATATTCTGGCAATTTAGTCTGTGGTCAAATAGAGCTTTAAAATTTAACGTACAAATTAACAAGTCGATAAAAACAAAATTTTGAAATTTGTGCATGTATATATGCGTGCGTATATTAACCTTTATATGTGTCTGTTTGCCAGTGTATGTGTATATACACGTCTATTTTTCCATGTGTGGATGTTTGTAGGTTTATTTATGTGTGCGTTCTTTCCCTTCCTCGTTTAATATATGAATAACTTTCTAAATCTAATAAGTTGTTAAACTTAGAATTTTTTTTAAATTTCGCAACAATAATAAAGTAGATCTAATAGTTATTTAATAATGCTGATCTCAATTTAATCAAATATTAATACTAATACCCCCCAAAAAGTCTGCTGGCATATTATCCAAATTAGAAGTTGATTTTTTTTTTCTTGGGGTCCACATTGTCATACAAAACTGTCTCCCTGGTTAAAGGGGTTTTGCATTTTTTAACCTTTTAAAACCATTCAACTTGAAATAAACCTCATCATTTGACAAGGCACAAGAAGTGTTGAAACAAAATAGCTACTTTTGTAGTGATATTATAACATATCCATGTTATAATTTCTGAATAAATATTATTAGCTCTACTTTGTATTGAGCACTTTTTTAATAATAGTTTTTCTTTGTACACAGAATATGATTCTATCTATACGTACCCTATACTTGTATATATATATATATATATATATATATATATATATATTAGTCACATACAACCCTGTTTTTTTTTTTTTTTTTTTTTTTTTTTTGCTGTATTTAACCGATTTGGTGTAAGTCGGACTACTCTATTTTCTAAGCGTAGCTTAGATGTGGCACAATACCGAAGTAAGTGAAACCCAGTGAGGATTGAACTCACTACTCTGTTGCAACTGGTTCTAGCGAGACAAGCTTGCTAACCATCACACCACATTCAGGTGCCCATTTTCTTATCGCTGCTTAGATGTGGCACAAGGCCAGAAATATGGGCTAACCAGTGAGGATCGAACTCACTACTCAGTTGTAACAGGTTCTAGCGAGATAAGCTTGCTAGCCATCACACTAACTCAAGGTGCCCATTCTCTAATCGCCGCTTAGATGTGGAAACAGCTAATAATCCTCTCAAATATTTTACCGTCATTTTGACGACAGTGTACACTTGTTTATATGTAACTAGCAGTATAGCCCGACGTTGCTCGGGTGTAATGAAAGCTTTAAAACTAATCCATGGTCCTGAAGCTCAGACTCAGCCTAAAGAATAGTTGTGTGAAGTTTGGTGAGAATCGGATAAAAATTGTGGATTTGTATAAAGACAGACAGATAAACAGGCACACACACACGAACATCTTGCCTTATATATATATATATATATATTATCGATTTTCTGCACTATTGTAAGAACTGCAATCTTGAATCTTCTGAATATTGTTTCTTTTGTCTTTGTCTATGAGTGTATGAAATTTGATTAAAATCGGACCACTCCTTCTATAACCCGATTTATTCGATTATCGATTTTCGATATATATCGGGAGTACCTCGACACAAAACCTAGCTCAGAACACTCGCAGACGCTCATGGTACAACTGTGCAAATTTTCAAGAAAATCGGTTTAACCGTTTCGGAGTCTATAGGTAACGGACACAAACACACAGTCATACACACACAGAGACAAAGTTCCATTTATAAATAAGTTTAGATTATTAAACAGCTATTAATGATAGTCAAATTAAACCAGTAAAAAACTGACTAAAAGAGTACTCAATACACATTTAAAAAAAAGTTAACGATAAAGGTTTGACATGCATATTTAATAATAATAATAATAATAATAATAACACACACACACACACATATATATATATATATATATATATATATATATATATGCATGACAACTGCTTTGACTAACTTTTTCCCTGGTATCACGACCTCATGTATTTAAGCGTACTACTCGATTGGCATTTACTGTTGGAATAGTTAAATGCAGCGTCATTTCTACTCCAACAGTTTCTTTTCTCGCATTTCCTACCTCGAGAACTCCCTTTTGTTTACTTGCTTCCCTAATAGCTACAATCTCCAAAAATTTAAATGCCACGTCAACTGGCATCTTCTATCTTCTTGAATCCTATTCTTCAATAACTCCTGTACCCAGTCTTTTCTCTCAGTGCAACCCCCTCAGCAAACAGAGACGCTCAAAATGTCAACTACAAGTTGGCGTGCTAAAATCAAGTGGGTGCAGAAATTTAAATAGCAAGGGAGTCTTCTGACAGAGGACGGAAAGTGTGACACCGAGATCTGAAGGATCGTTAGTATGGCTAAAGACGCATCGCAAAAGCTAAGCAGAAGATTGAGAGACAAGAAAATTTTTTTTAGAAACAAAGAATAGAGTACTTGGCCGTTACGTGATGTCTTTGCTCTTATATGACAGAGGATGATACACAGTCTTCTCAAAGATGAAGGAGAGACTCGAAGCAAATGAGATTCTACAGAACAACTACATTGTTTTGGAGAAAAAATAAGCTTAACCTAACATCAGGAAAAGACAGCTGCAGTTTCTTAGACACGTAATGAGGAAGAAAGGCTTGGAGAATCTATTACTCGCCTGGCAGATAGAAGGAAAGAGACAGCAACACGAGACATATTTGATGGGCTTGAGCAAGTGTATGACAGAGCCGGGTTTGGAAGAGATACCAAGAGGAAAAGTGTTAAAGGGATAGAGGTAAGTGAAGGTCTAAGATAGTCTTTTTTTAAAATCATTTCATCCCAAGCAAGGCGGAAATGTCACTGAAGCGCAGAGGGCTACATCAGAGAGAAAGATTAGATAAGAGGAGAGTAAAGAGAAAGACGAACCAGTTACAGGGTGTCAGAGAAAGGAGCAAGAGAAGGATGGGAATACAGGTGTGATGACAGTTGCAAAAGTAGAGAGAAAGGAAAAGATATACAGGGTGATGTAGAAAGAACTAGAGTCAAGTGGTTAAGAGATGGGTATTGACATTGCATTTAAATTCGTGGTGGTTGTAGCCTTCAGGAAAGCAAGTATATGGAAGAGAGTTCCACAGGCGGGAAGTGCGAGGAAAGAAGCTGATGGAGTAGAATTGTCGGCTGCATTTGGTTGAACTAACTGTGAATGGGTGGGACCAAGTTGCCAGTCTGGTTGCACGAGTAAACTCATGTGGCAGGGGCACTAGTGAATTAAGTTAGTCTACGTCCTGAAAGGACACGTCAGATAAAGAAGAAGAAAAAGAACCCATGCGCACTAGTGACGGTCCCGCCTTGCTTAGGGTGAAATGACTACAAAAATAAATAAAGCTATAGTTATATCCTCAGGGATGTCGATTAGTGGCACTGGGGCTCGCATGCTTTGTTGGATATTTTTCTGAATATTTTTTTCATTAAACAAATATTTAGAATAGGCCATATGGGTGTCAAGTAAAGAATTTTGTTGTGTATGCTTTTCATTCCTGACCATTTTGTGTGTATCTTTTGGTTGAAAAGATACAAGCAGCCCTTTAAACTGTATCTCAAAGAACACTCTGTCAAGGTTTCTAAAAAAAAATCATGCAAATTGTAACAGAATCTGTTTTGGATTTGTAAACGGACGGCAAGAGTACATATCACAAAAAACACATAAATGGGTCACATTCTTCAGATATACTTGTTTATATATCAATGTATATTCATATCAAAGTGTTTATGTTGACTTGCAATATATATATCCTTGGCTTGTTCTATAATGGACTATCAGTTCCAATGTAGCAAACATTCACAGGCTTATTTGGTGATTAGCTGAGCTACTCCCCGTCAATGCTTCCCTGTCTCATTTTGTCTCTCTTAGTCTGTATCTATCTTTCTCTCTCTCTCCCTCTCTCTCTCTCTCTATATATATATATATATATATATCTTACTCTATCCCTCTGTCTCTGTCAGTCTAAGATGTCTGGCTATACTGCTAGTTAATAGTAAGCATTTTGTTCTAATATTTCTCTGGAGTTCTTCCTTCCCATCGTGAATTTCTTAGTATCGTCTAGAACAGGGGTCGGCAATCCCCGGCCTCCGTGCCACATCCGGCCCGCGAAGAAAATTTGTCAGGCTCACCAACTTAACACCTCGACACTAATTATCTAATTAATTTGCTGAGAAAGTGGCAAATAAATTATCAGTTAGAGTTCAGCGACTTGCAATGCCACGATTGGTATTTTGGTAAGCGGAAAATATAAAAGTCTATTGAATAATGCGAAAATAATGGTCTTGAAAGAATATATGCTAGGGAACAACCTTTTTACGAAAAAGAAATATATTAAAAATAGTTTAAGAACAGGGTTAGGTGATGACCACTTGGATGAAGTTTTGTTCCTGTCATCAACAAAAACATCAACTGATGTGGAGAAGTTGTCGAACATTATAGAGAAACAAATGTCTTATAAAATAATTTGCCATTTCTAACTGTATTTTGCTGTTGTAAGAAATTTGCATGTTTTGTTAATTGTGTTAGTTATTATCCTGTTAGTCTTGCAATAAAATAAAGAACATTTTCTAAATAATAAAACATTAACTTCATTGTTATTTCTTTAAACGTTCCAGACGATGGCGGACATCGGTGCGGTCTGAGGTCGAGACAATTTATTACAGTACATTTGATATCATGGCCCTCCTTCGAGACTTTGCGTAGCTGTCTGGCCCACCCTCTCCAAAAGGTTGCCGACCCCTGGTCTAGGATGTATTGTAATTGGTTTTATCAGCACGTCTGATGGCGATATTGGGTTGTTGCCCAAATCTTTTGGAGATGATTTGAGTTTATAAGAACGTTAATGTGTTGGCTGTGTGGAAAACTGTTTTTCAAACCTTCGGCTTTTGGAAGGTCGGTTACATTGGGGTGTACCCTAATTAATTTCTCTGTTGTGAGCTGTTGGATTGATTGGTAGAGTGTTTCAATTTCAGTTTTAAAGACAGTCGTATCAAGGTTGAAGGTGACACTTCGGTAAAAGTGTGGTCGGTGGTGTATGTATATCGCGCATGCACAAGCCGATAGGAGGTTAACCTAACCGGCGAAGATAAAAATAGCCGTAAATAGCAAAAACAAAAATATCCCCTCCCTGAATTTTTCTTTAGCTTGAAACAGCAAGCTCCTCCACAGTGATGTTATTGTTCCACATGACACTAAACATATTTTTGTCGAACTGGTAACATTCTTAGCATCTTTGACTTGTCTGGGCGTATAAGAGCTCCTGCTTTCATTCATTACAGTCACCGACCGCCTAATGATTGTATGAAAGCGTAAGAAACTTGCAATTGAGGGCAGTCACTGCCCACTTAGAATTTTATTTTAAAATTTCTTAAAGCTCTGCGATTTAATATGATATAGAGCAGTCTTTATTTCCTGTGTACAATCTAAAACGGATAGATACACAAAAAAAAAAAGAAAAAAAGAAGCAAACTACAGATTCCCGAGGCAATATTAATTAAAACACTTAAGCCGCCAATTAATAGAATCAGCTATGGATATTGTAGTAATGTTCTAAAATGTTTGTAAAAATAACAGTTTTTCATGCTTTAACACGTGCATGACCTTGACATTACAACATATAAAAAAAATCCATTTTGGATAATTTTCACGTTTTAATGAACGCTAGCAATTCATCAACCGTTATATTTGAAGCAAGAAAAAAATTACAGTAATTTTTAGCATCACAGTTTTGAGGTTATTTTTTGTTACCACAACTGACAGCCCTGAAAATGATCTTGGAAGGAGATTGAAAGTACTTGGGAACATCGAGAAATGAATAATTATATCATCTGTCAACGTTACAACTAATTTCTTACATCTTTCAATTATAATATGTGAAAGACTATCCGTGAGTACGAACGGATTTTATTAAAAATAAGTAAACACAATGTTTGCAATTTATTTAATCTGACATATCTAAAAGAAAATTTGCTGCCTAAACACACACACACACACACACACACACACACACACACACACACACACACATATATATATATATATATATATATATATATATATATATATATTTATATTTATATACACTGCCGGCTATAATTATTAGGCCACCACAGTGTTTTAAAAGGAATATAAATTTCATACTATGTTTTAATATTTATTGCCAAGTGAATAATTGTAAATGAAAAAAGAATGGTTCTTTTGTTAATATTGCACAATAACGTGTGCATCAAATAAATTTATAAATAATTAATAATTACCTATATTGCAGTTTCATCCATGAACGAATGAAGAACATTTAGGGTGATTCGGACGAATTCATCTTTGCTTCCTTGCCTTGTAAAATTTTGCAAAGTAATAAATAACAGGACAGATTGGGTTCTATAGCGTTGGGTGGCAACCAATCTATCGCAGAAAGCAATGGCAACCTACTGCGGGATAATCTTCTGCTCAGTCAGTCATGTCTCTTTCGAGATATGATCGCCCAAAGCGTGTATCACGTATGGTACTTGACTCGCTGAACATGGTAGCCAGACCGGCTCGAGACAGGACTTCAGTGTTGGGCACCTTGTCTTGCCATGAGATTCCCAATATTCGTAGGATACTTCTCACGTGGAAGTTGTTCAAACGCGTACGTGGTCTATGTCTCTACTATATATATATATATATATATATATATATATATATATATATATATATCTTGTCACTCTCATGGAGAGAGAGACAGACACAATAGCGAGGTAGCGTCAGCTCAGTTCCTTAGAGGAACAATAGCTAGGTAGCGTCGGCTCAGTTCATTCTCTTTACTACCACTTATTAAACTTTACTACAATTCTGAAAGTTATGGTCGCGTGTTTGCTCTTTAACAATGCCTTACTATTTTATTTTTTTGCAAGAACCACGTCATCAAGTAGTGAAGAATATTTACATATACTTTCTGCTATAATAAAGACTGTTGTATATATATATATATATATATATATATATATATATATATATATTCCCGCCTCTCAGAAGGGATAACTTGTATGGCAACACCTAGTAACGAAATATTTTGCCGTCATTTCTGACGGCAGGGGTACACTCGTGAAAAACAGTAGCTACTCTAGCATCTACGCATCGTTCATTCAGCAATGAATTAGAACACTCTCAGCTCTTGGGCGTGTGTATAATGATAATATGCACGCTAAAATGTCTGCCTCCTTCTACTGAAGACCCATAGCTCAGAGGTAGAATCGCCGACTGACGACAATTCGGTCGAGTTTCAATCCTGGATAAAAGCAATCAGATGTCTAACCGTACTGATGAGCTGTGATACAGTGAAACAGATCCGTCTGCGGAGATATATATATATGTATATATACACATAATAAAAGATTAACTCTCCGCATTGGTTGTTCCTGTTGGTTGCTCGATAGATTTGACTGAATTTTCTTGTTTTCTTCTGTGTTAAAAGTTGTCTTGTTCATTGAAGAATGAAGAAGTCAGTTAAGTGCCATACGCGATACACGCTTGGGCGATCATGTCTCGAAAGAGACATGACTGACTGGGCAGAAGATTATCCCGCAGTAGGTTGCCATTGCTTTCTGCGGTAGACTGGTTGCCGACCAAGGCTATAGAACCCAATCTGTCCTGCTATTTAACCCATAACTGGAAGGAAGCAGACGGATTAATACCTTTCCCAAGGGTATTTGCGCGTAAGTGAATACAATGGATTCAACTGGATTTCGAACTCGGCTCCCCGGCTTCTCGTTCCGAGCCGATATCCACTGGACCACAAAAAGAAGTAGTTACCATTAATAAGCACTTATCTGCTCTGATTGGTCGCAAAGAGGATCTTTTTCGCAACTTTTCGAATTGCTACCTGGACATTCCATACGTCTGCGTCTCCTTTATTTTTTACAACAGATTTAAGCACACTTCAGTAAAAAAAATTAGCTGAATTTTCGACAATATATAGTTAGACTAGTTTTCGAGTAGTAACTATATATATACTAGCAGTATAACCCGGCGTTGCTCGGGTGTAATGAAAGCTTCAAGACTAATCCGGGGTCCTGGAGCTCAGACTCTTTGGACGTTGGCACGAGATACTAAAAAGCAATAGTTGTTTCCAGTTAAAGCGAAACCGTAGACTGAAAGGAAAATGAATGGATGTAAAGTCAAATTTTGATTTCCTGGTATCGATATCAAATTTTCTGCACTATTATTAGAACTGCAACTTTTAATCTTTTGAATATCGTTTCTTATGTCTTTGTCTATGAGTGTATCAAATTTGATTAAAATCGGACCACTCCTTCTAAAACCCGATTTTTTTGATTATCGATTTTCGATATTTATCGGGGGTACCTCGACACAAAACCTAGCTAAGAACATTCGCATATGCTTATAGTACAACTGTGTAAATTTTCAAGAAAATCGGTTCAGCTGTTTCGGAGTCTATAGGTAACGAACACACACACACATACTCAGACACACACACACACACACACACACACACACACACACACACAGACAATGTTCCATTTATAAATGTTTAGATTTATATATATATATATATATATATATATATATATATAAAGGCTACAGAACTAAGTCTATTCTGCTATTTAACCCATAGCTGGAAGGAGAAGCGAAGGATTAGTTCTTTTTTTAACGATTATTTGCACGTAAATAAATTCAAAGAATTTAAATGGAATTCGAACTGGGATCTCTGATTTATTGTTCCAGGTCGATATCCACTGCACCACAATGCACATTACCATTGTCATTACAAAAAACAAAAACAAAAAAAAAAAAAAAACGAACAAGGAGAACCGCAAGTTAGTTTCTGATGAGGTAGTAGTTAATTACCCAGAAATATTACACAGGTAGAGGGAGCATTTATTTGAGTTCGTAAATGAGACATTTTGCTAATATATATATATATATATATATATATATATAAGTGACGAGGGTGGATGTTGTGTAAGTATTTCTTTGATAGATTCGACTTCGCGTCTGCATTTCGCGGTCTAGCTCGACGGCAGTTGCGCTCAGATGTAAATCAAAATCAGTTACAGGAGGTCTCGGAGAATGGGTGAGAGAAAGATGGAAATACTGTCGACTAATCCATAGAAGAAGAAGGAGTTGCTTGTGTAAGTGTTTAGCAGAACAAGGATTAGTATAGATAAAATTCGGTATTTACTAAGAACTACAAATGTGAGGAAGTTTTGGAGATCCATAATCCCCTACGCCGTAAAACAACACGGCCAATAGAAGAAGAAACAGGTTATAGGCCTTCATAACTCCTGATCAACCCGTACATCAGCTGGACAAAACTATTTTTGGTTGCGGCTGACCAATTCTTCCGGATGCATATATAATGTTTCTACCGTGTGAAAGCCCACAGCTGGTATGATATTTCTGTTACTGCGATTGTTGCCTGGGGCACCTGTTCACTTAACCCCACCTCTCACACACACCGTCAACCAGACCCCATCTATTCCCTGACATGGTGTGTGTATATATATTGCATTTTGCCATTTTTTTATTCACACAAAGATATGCTTCCTGCCTATGCATACGACTACTGATAATCTTCAAGATTTCCCCTGCTTGAAATAACCTCTTTTGAAGTTGTTATGATATATTATGCCGTGGATAGCATCAGATTAAAGACATAGGTATGGTTTCGGTTTACAAGACAGCCCTTACTGAAAAGAAAATCAACATTCTCTATCAAATATTTGTTTATATTTCTGAGATGTGATATTGTAATTATTTACATTATTAGGACTGTTGTCCTCATCTTTGTTGCCATATTCACTTTCAATATCTGCCTATATTTCTGAGATGAGCTATTGTAATTATTCTTATTATTTAGATAGTTCGGAACTGTTGTCCTCATTTTTGTTGCTATATTCACCTTCAATATCTGTCTATAGTTCTGATATAAGGTATTGCAATTATTCAAAATTATTTACATTGTTCGGACTGTTGTCCTCATCTTTGTTGCCATATTAACCTTCAATGTCTGTGTATATTTCTGTGACGAGGTATTTTAATGATTCACATTATTTACATTGTTCGGACTTTTGTCTTCGTCTTTGTCCAATCACCTGATGAAAGCTGAGTCGTACAACGGCTGAAACGTCGTGAATATGACAACAAAGATGAGGACAAGAGTCTGAACAATGTAAATAGAATAAATAATTCTCTATCAATAGGCTCTGGATAAACCTTCCTAAAACAAAAAAAATAATCTGGTAGGGAAATTGATATGTCCCGGAAAGGGAGATATATATATATATATATACATATATATATATATATATATATATATATATATATATATATATATATATCATTCGAGGTAGTTAAGTGGTTTAGGCAAATGTAATCGGGTAGGGAAATCTAGTACGTAGACGTAATGGACGGTACTCGTCGTATGCAGTATCCTGAGACGTAGGCGTAGTCAATAGACGTAGACCTCTAGTCGTAGACCTCTAGTCGTAGACCTCGAGTCGTAGACCTGTAGACCTCTAATGGTAGCCTCTTCTTCGTCTGTATTTATGGCTGTCACCAACCAATCACATTACTGTGCGGGGGGAGCCAGGGGTATGCATATTCATTATATATTTATTACATCAGAAATGAAAGCAGTAACGGCACTTCCCATAATCTGGCATTAGTAAATACTAAAGACTTTGGATATATAGGTGTATGTATCAGTTATTGCAAATTTAGTATAAGAGAAAAGGAAATTGAACATAGAATAACGTTGCACCAGAAGTAGTTTCTCCCAACACCGCCAATTGCTACATAACCAAAACAACAACCTGAAAACTTGAGTTATGTTATTAAATAGACACATCAGACTGATATATTCATATGGATGTCATGCATGGCATCAAAACCGTTTAGAAATATCAAAACTGTCGGCTGTACACAACCGCTTTCTCAGGTCAAGGATTAAAATGACTTTGAGTGAGTAAATCAAGTGCATGTTGGCAAAGAACATCCTGCTTTGAACACTGTAGACTGGCGCTACAAACAAACAACAGTATCAAATAAGTGAAACCAGATCACTTGATAGCTACCAACAACAGCAAAAACTAAAATGGATAGCACATGTGATTCGAAGATAAAATAATGAAGATGTTAGCAACCCACCCTACTTTGAACAAAAATGAGGCAGAAAACCCCCATCAATACTGGAAAGTGTGATAACAGCTACTAGACTTGAGGAACTTATTTTCTTGAAAAAGAAATAAGAGAAATATTTTATAAATCTTAACCAAAAATAATACAATGAATACTAAATAATTTCCTCTAACTATTCAGTCAATTAAGCACTATACACATATTCTCGAAAGAGACATGTCTGACTGGGTAAAATATGTTCCCGCAGTAGATGGCCATTACTTTTTGCAATAAACTGGTTGCCATCCAAGGCTACAGAACTAAGTCTATTCTGCTATTTAACCCATAGCTGGAAGGAGAAGCGAAGGATTAGTTCTTTTTTTTAAGATTATTTGCACGTAAATAACAACAACAAAAAACGAACTAGGAGAACCGGAAGTTAGTTTCTGGTGAGGTAGTAGTTAACTACCCAGAAATATTACACAGGTAGAGGGAGCATTTATTTGAGTTCGTAAATGAGACATTTTGCTAATACAACAGTAGTGACAACTCCCCTCCTTCTTACTGAAAGATATATTCTTTATTACTTACATTATACGGATGCAAAACTATTTCTTTCAGTAATTGCCAACGGTTTAATGAATATTTTTTTCCTCATAACAATATTGATAATGTTCTGGGAAAAATTCCCTTTTCCTTCTTCTGCATTACACCCACTATAAGAAATACGAGGAAAGAGAGCTTGGAAGGTTGAACACTCACAGGTCACATTGAATAAAGTGGGTTAAGAAGTAGGCAGAGAAAAACCTCCCTAATGAGTTTGTAGAGATGGCAAAGTGTCAAACGTTGAAAGGAGGCACAAGCGACAGGAAGCTGGGGAGACCCACAATCCTCTATGTATTGAATGACCTCTGCACATTAAAGAAAATTGTCTTCTTCCCTCGCATCCTCCACACAAGCACGCATATATATATATATATTAAAATTTGTGTATTTAGGCAGCAAATTTTATTTTAAACATGTTAGATTAAATAAATTACAAACAATATGTTTGCTTATTTTTAATAAAATCTGTTCATACTCACGGATAGTCTTTCGCGTATTACAATCAAAAGATTATTACAGCTCATTTCTGACATCTTTTGATTGTAATATGCGTGAGTAGGAATGGATTTTATTAAAATTAAGCAAACTTATTGTTTGTAATCTATTAAACTCACACGTATATATATATATATATATATTCATCCGCAGACAGATCTGTTTTGCTGTATTAGAGCTACGATTAGCTTTTTACCCAGGATTGAAACCCGACCCAATTGGCATCAGTCAGCGATTCTACCTTTCAGCTACGGACGTTCGGTAGAAGGAGGCACGCTTTTTAGTGTGTATATTATCATTTTACATACCCAATAGCTGAGAGTGTTCTAATTCATTGCTGAATGAACGATGCGTAGATGCCAGAGTAGCCACCGTTTTTCAAAGTCTACCATTCTTCCAGAGTGCTCAATTAGTTTGTGAAAGCGTAAATAGTCATCCGCAGACAGATCTGTTTCGCTGTATCGCAGCTCATCAGTACGGTTAGACAGCCGATTGCTTTTTACCCAGGACTGAAACCAGACCGAATTGGCGTCAGTCAATCAATCAATATTTATATAAAGACAAAGACAGAAATCTAAGCAAGAGTCAACGACTGACTACAGTTTCGCCTAACGGCTCGTCAGGTAAATTGGCGGTCTGTTTGCTCTACTTTGGTATTGAGTGCTTTAGGGTTAGGGTTTTCGTCTTGGGGTGTTTTTCTTTCTTACTAGTGCTTGACTTTTTGTTCATGTACTTCGTTTGTTTCTTTTTTATTTGCTTCCCCTTTTTTCCCTCTGAGTTTGTTCTTGGTGGGTTATACAAGACGATTTAAATTATAGATTGATTAATACTAGTTTTACTATTGGTATTGTTGTTACTATAGTTAATATTATATATATATATATATATATATATGTGTGTGTGTGTGTATATATATATATATATATATATATTGATTGTTTAATTACTTAATTTTTGGTCATAATAAAATTAGACCAGTGCACATTTGTATTAAGAAGTGTTCAATACAATTATATTGTAGAACTTTTAAATATCTTCCATTTGTAAACTAGTTATTACGCGACCTAGGTTTCTACCATGAGTGGGATCTTCAGGCGATTTGCAATAACTGATTTTACCGGTTTTTTTAAGAACGCTCACGTGACGGTGTTTTTTTTTTTTTCTTTTTTTTTTAACGCTCAATTTTTAAAATTACAAGAAATTATAACGTTTTCATCCATAGGTGTATGAAGCTAAGAGGTATTTTTTAGTATGGTTACACTTACTTATAATTTTGTTCTTTCATTCAATAGTTCGTGTTAAATATGGCAGGCAAGTAAGGGAGTACAAAAATTTCCCATGATTTTTATTATCCTATTTCGGCCACCCATTTAGCCATTTTCAAGAACAAAACCTCCTAGGAAATGGTTAAAGTCCGAAAGCGCTTGGGATAATGAAAATTATGGAAAGTATGCAAGAATAACATAATAAAGAAGCTAAACAAACGTGCCTTGACAGTATTCTGAATTTACGAGCCATTTCTTACCCCAGTCAACCACAGGTTAGGTGTCCTTACCAAGAGCAGCAGCAAATTGTCGCCTATATTACGCAAAAATAAAAATAGCACTGGTATATTTTAATAGATATATTTACCAAAATTACGCAAAATTATCATGAGACATTAAAAAGTAAATTTAATTCAATAAATTGCTATTGGCTCCAACCACGGTCTCCAGACAGTTTCGGATTCATCTTTTCTCGAAGGTCTCTTTGTTTAAGTTGGTGAATGCTGCCATAATTCTTGTCTTCAGTTTATCTTTCGTGTTACAAGGAGTTTTCTTGGTCCCTCATTCAACTGCGCCCCAGGCGGGTTGCAGTCTGGGGAGATAGGTAACCATATGTAAGTGGTGAGGTCATCGCAGAAATTGTCTGACAGCCCTGACTGGGTTCTCCTGCTTGTGTGGTATGGTGCAGTTCCGTTATCAGACAAAGGGTCTTGCTGCTACCACCATTTTGACCCAAAGAAGTACCTAACTAAGACACTTGATTTAGTCTTTCGTATTGAGTCTGAGACCCTGTGGAAAGATAAATGGAGGCATAATGTCAAATACATACAAATACATATACACACATATATCCATATCCACATGTAAATATTGTCTTCACACGCTCACATATACACCTATGAAGACCAGTTATATACGCGTATAATTAATACTAATACATATTCACGCAAATATAACAACAAACCTCACATACACTCATAAACTACTGATATATATATCCATACTTACGTATATATATATATATATATATATATATATATATATATATATATATATTGTAAATTATGTTTTACAACATGTTCATAATTTTTTTATATATCCACTACAAATAGTACATTTGTTTCGACATTGAAAGTTCAATGTCTCATTAGGCGGTGTGGATAGGAATAGAAAAACCGATGAGACATTGAAGTTTCAATGTCGAAATTTATAATAAATATTCACAGCGCTATATATTATATATCGAGCACTGTTTTAAATTAATGTTTTGGACGTTGTAAAAATTCGTTCTTCGTTCTGTTTTCACTCGGATATATATATATATATATATATATATATATATATATATATATATAAAGGATTAATTCAAAGATGTTGAATGGCCATTTCGATATGAAGATCCCCACGGGGGACAACACATCACCTCAGCAACAGAAAAATCCTTTCAGAAACTGGAGAAAAATTAGTCTACTTTTCCTTTTTAAATAGATTGCAAAAGAATTTAATTAATTTCTTTGCAATCTATTTAAAAAGGAAAAGTAGACTAATTTTTCTCCAGTTTCTGAAAGGATTTTTCTGTTGCTGAGGTGATGTGTTGTCCCCCGAGGGGATCTTCATATCGAAATGGCAATTCAAGATCTTTGAATTAATCCTTTTTTAATATATATTTGCTCTGTAATATTTTATTACATGGAGCTCTCTTCCTGTATCATTTTTTAATATTAAAATAAAATTTTTAATATTAATTAGGATCGGGTTTTTTGGAATTTACCTTCCTGCTTTTTTCCCTTGGATTGAAGTATCTGAATTAAAATATATATATATATATATATATATATATATATACGTACGCTCTAACACCCTGATTGAGCGCTCTGGAAGAATGGTAGACTTTGAAAAACAGTAGCTACTCTGGCATCTACGCATCGTTCATTCAGCAATGAATTAGAACACTCTAAACACCTTCATAATCACCATTAAACGCATTCGACTCTTTCCAGATACTCTACACTGTCTACAAATCACTGGAATATTTGGATTGGAGTTTCCGGTGTGAATGCCAAGCAATAGGGCATGTTTTTGTCCAATTTCTGGCTGAATAAATAGCGGCATGGTGCTTTGCATTTTCTTACAGACGGTGCCCAACCGACCCTACTTTACTGTACAGTCGATAAAATAATAAAAAAAAACGAGGAGCATGCGCTAATTTAAAAAATATAAGATGGCGACAAAATGGCGTTTCGTACACTGAGAAACTTTCTCAACCACATCTCAATATATATATATATATATATTCATGAACGCGTCTTCTAAGACGGTTTTTCCTCTTGTCTTTATATCTTGAAAGGAAACACAGGGCGTCTCCTAGGCCTCATCTTTTCAGTCGAGCTGAAGTAGAACGACACCATTGAATCTATAGATGCATCTGCAGCTAGCAAGGTTGGGTCTTTATGTCGTACCAGAAGGTTATTTCTCGACAGAATCCGTCTGTTACATCAGAATCCATCTTGCTCATTTATAAATCTACCATTCATCTGTGCATTGAATATTGTTGGCCATATCTGGTTAGGTGCTCATGCTATTCATCTGGAGGTTCTTGTCAGTATCCATCTTGCATTTTTATAAATCTACCATTCGTCCGTGCATTGAATACTGTTGACATATCTAGTCGGGTACTCCTTCTATTCATTTTGAGGTTCTCGTCAGAATCCATTTTGCACATTTATAAATCTACCATTCGTCCGTGCATTGAATACTGTTGACATATCTGGTCTGGTGCTCCTGGTATTTATCCTGGGGTTCTCATCAGAATCCATTTTGCACATTTATAAATCTACCATTCGTCCGTGCATTGAATACTGTTGACATATCTGGTCGGGTGCTCCTGCTATTCATCTTAAGGTTTTCTTCAGAATCTATCTTGCTCATGTATAAACCTACCATTCTTCAAATAATTGAATATTTTTGCCAGATCTGGTCGGGTGCTCTTGCTATTCATCTTGGGGTTTTCGTCAGAATCCTTCTTGCACATTTATAAATCTACCATTCGTCCGTGCATCGAATACTGTTGCCATATCTGGTCGGATGCTCCTGCTATTCATCTACAGGTTCTGTAAAGAAGAATCATTAATGTAATCGATCCTGACTTAGCGTCTCGACTTCAGTCACTTTTTCACCGACGTGATGTGGCTTACCTCTGTTTTTTTTTCTATGAAGGTTTTTTCATGGCAATTGCTCTGACGGGCTTTTTCCCTGTTGCGCCATGAATTTAAGTGTGCTACTGGATTGGCAACTAGGTTTCACCGTTGAAAAAGTTAAATGTAACCGTCACTTCTACAGGAATCGTTTCTTTTCTTCCACTTCCCATCCGTGGAACATACTTTCGTTTTCTTACTCCTCTGACAGCTACAATTTCCAAAAGTTTAAACACAACCTCAATTAATATCTAACTTCTTGAATCCCAGTTATCCTGCATTCTTTCTTGGACACTCCGTGTAACCCCTGCGCACTAATGGCAGTTCCACGTTACTAGCGGTGAAATTATATATATATATATATATATATATATATATATATATATATATATGTGTGTGTGTGTGTGTGTGTGTGTGTGTGTGTGTGTGTGTGTGTGCGTGTGTGAGTGTGTGAGTGTGTGTGTGTGTGTGTGTGTGTGTGTGTGTGTGTGTGTGTGTGTGTGTGTGTGTGTGTGTAGACTGTGCCAAGAAGAAAAGTTAGAGATTATGCTATTCCCAAACAAAAGCGAACTGCTGGATGAAAGAATGGAAATTATGACTAAGTGTAACCATAAAAATGTACCTCTCAAGTTCATATAACCATGGATGAAAACGCCATAATTCCTTGAAATTTTAAAAAATGCGCGTTCAAAAATTCCCTGCCACATGATCGTTAGAAAAAAAAACACCATTACGTGAGCATTCTTAAAAAAACGGTAAACGGTAAAATCACTTATTGAAAATCGCCTGAAGATGCCACTCATGGTAGAAACCTAGGTCGCGTAATAACTCGTTTACAAATTTTTTTAATCATATCACCCCGAGCAAGGCGGTAACGCCACTGATGTGCCGGAGGTTACGTAAGAGTGAAAAGATTAAAGGAGAGAAATCCGGAAACCACATCCTAAACAGGGAACAGGGGATGAGCCTCTACACCTGTTCAATAGACGTGGGTGGTGTGTGAACCGGGCGATAGTTTAGTCTATCTACTACAATTGAAAAAAAAAATGGAATGTATATATATATATATATATATATATATATATAAGAAAGCTCAACACATCTTCTAAATTGGTTCTAATTTATAATCCATTTAAATGGACTAATTAATTTATTTCCTCAGACCACGTTTTATTCGGTATAAATATTTTCCCAGAATATCTAAAAAAAAAATTTAAACAGAATGGAAATCAAGTAACAATAGCCAGAATAGAAATATTCAGCCTTATTATGTAAGGATCAATAAAACTAAAAGAGAAAAAGTTCACTATCCATATCCACATATAAATATTGTCTTCACACGCTCACATATACACCTATGAAGACCAGTTACATACGCGTATAATTAATACTAATGCATATTCACGCAAGTGTAACAACAAACCTCACATACACTCAGAAACAACTGATATATATATATATATATATATATATATATATATATGCAGTACGGTACAAAAGTATTAGGAAAAGAACTATTTTATCTTTTACTAGCAGTCTAGCCCGGCGTTGCCCGGGTGTAATGAAAGCTTTAAAACTAATCCATGGTCCCGGAGCTCAGACTGTTTGGACGTTGGCACGAAAGACTAAAAAGCAATAGCTGTTTACAGTTAAAGCGAAGCCGTAAACTGAAAGAAAAATGAATGGATGAATTTTGATTTCCTGGTTTCGATATCAAATAAGGCTAAATAAGTCTTCTGAGTAAATGGTATCATGGCTGAGACTAAGAACTACAATTATACCTACTTAGAGCCAAACCCGAAGCAAAAACTAAAATAAAAAGGCTGAAAAAAAATACAGACATACAGGTAGATAAACAGACACGCACACAAACATCTTGCCTTTTATATATATATATCGATTATATATATATATATATATATATATATATAATCGATTTTCTGCACTATTGTAAGAACTGCAACCTTGAAACTTCTGAATATCGTTTCTTATGTCATTGACTATGAGTGTATCAAATTTGATTAAAATCGGACCATTCCTTCTATAACCCGATTTTTTCGATTATCGATTTTCGATATTTATCGGGGGTACCTCGATACAAAACCTAGCTAAGAACTCTCGCAGACGCTTATAGTACAACTTGTAAATTTTCAAGAAAATCGGTAAATAAGTTTAGATGAGGTACATTGACAGAAAATAAACAATTTAATTAAAGTAATTTTATTTGATTTACTCAACAAATGCTTTAACTAACAAGAAAAAATACTTGTTACAAAATAAGTTTAATATTTAGCATAATAGCCTTTTGCTTTGATCCCAGCCTTCATTCTGCCAGGCATTGACATCACAAGCTTCTTCAATGTATCTAATGGTATCTCCTGCCAAGCAGCTTGTATTTGTTCCCAAAGTGCATCTTGCGATGTAACATTAGATTTATCAATTCGAGAGGCGGGAATAAGAAAAGGTCAGTCATATCTTGGATATGATAATAAAATAATGAGTAGTTTCAAAATAGGAAAAATCAGATATAACTTCTGTTCAATACATTTCTTTTACACCTAGTTTTAAATAATCAATATTTATTAGGAATTTACTTGGCTTTTCACCCTGTATTTGAATTTCAGTGAGGTTTTTAGGAAAATCACCCCTGTCCTAATACTTTTTTCTAGGATAGGGGTGATTTTAAACTTATTTTGATGCCTCATAAAAGATACAATAGTTCTTGTCCTAATACTTTTGCACAGTACTGTATATATATGCTGTATGCGTAGGTATTTGAAGGATATCTCAATGCGTTTAATATAGTAAAGGAAAGTAAAAAGGTGTTGGGTATATATATATATATATATATATATATATATATATATATATATATATAGCCTTTGAGATTTGAAAACTGGCGGTCGAGTGCAAGGGAATATCTACTCGCCCCAAAATCATTTTACTCGACCGAATCCATTTTCTTAATAGTCGCCTAACGTGAATTGCTGACGAAAAACAAAAAATGAAATTTTATTTCAAAATTTCGAACGTGTTAGAAAGCATTTAAAAAATTATAAAAATAATAACAACAAAAGTTGATCTTTCCTCTTCCCCACCGTCGAACTGTGGCCTCCCTTTGTCTGTTCTATAAATACTTTCATGGCTTCTGCTCGGACGAACTTAAGTCACTAGTGCCTCCTCAACAGATGTTTACTCGTGCAACCAGACTGGCATCTGGGTCCCACCCATTCACAGTCAGGCAGACGACAATTCTACTCCTGCAGCTTCCTCTCTCACACTTCCCGCCTGTGGAACTCTCTCCCATATTCTTGCTTTCCTGACGGCTACAACCTCCATAAATTTAAATGCAATGTCAATATTCATTTATTAACCAATGGACTCTAGCTCTCCCCCTATATCCTTCCCTTTCTCTCCACCTATGTATCTGTCATCGCACCTGCATTCTCAGCTTTCTATTGCTCCTTTCTAACTAGTTTGTACTCCTCACTCTTTTCTAATTAATCTTTTTACAGTTATGTAGCCCCCAGCTCATCAGTGGCATTTCTGCCTTGCTCGAGGTGAAATGATTAAAAAAAAAAAAGCTTGAGCCCTTTTAATGATATGCTGTTTTTGTTTTTTTTTGGCAACTGAGTGGAGGTACCTAAATTCGTAGTTTTTTTCTTCTGCCTAACTTCAACCTCCATCTCACAGACGAAAAAAAAAATAACAAATCTGATCTTCTCAACGATTTTTTTCAAAATGTACGTTGTGGTGCATTGGATATCGAGTCGGAACGACAAATCGGGGTGCCGAGTTTGAATTCCAGTTGAATTCATTGCATTCACTTACGCACATATACCCTTGGGAAAGGTATTAATCCGTTTCTTCCCTCCAGTTATGGTTTAAATAATAGGACATATTGGGTTCTATAGCCTTGGCTGGAAACCAGTCTATCACAGAAAGTAATGGCAACCTACTGCGGGATAATCTTTTGCCCAGTCAGTCATGTCTCTTTCAAGACATGATCGCTAAAAGCGTGTACACGTACACTGATTGAATATAATAGTTGGACGCATAATCAAAGTTTCTACTGAGCATAATGTGGGGGATCTGTTTTCTATTGTCATGAAGTAGTAAATTGATCCCCCACTAACTACTACTAATTAATATAATAATATAATCCACCTCTTCTCCCTCTAGCTATGGGTTGAATAGCAGGACAGATTAGGTTGTATAGATTTGGTTGGCAACCAGTCTACCGCAGAAAGCAATGGCAACCTACTGTGGGATAATCTTCTGCTCAGTCAGTCATGTCTCTTTCGAGACATGATCGCCCAAACGTGTATCACGTATGGCACTTAACTGATACATAAAAAATAGACTTTTATAGAAAAATATACATTTTTCAAAGAAAAATATTACCAACGATACATTTTTTAAGTAAAAAATTACCATAACACATTTTTAAAAGAAAACATTGTCAGCAAAACATTTTTGAATACACAGCTAGAAGACATTTTCAGTTTTCTAAAATAAATATAGAATAAAAACAAAAAAGTTTTCTTAAAATGTGACTAAATCAATCTTCTCACTATAACCGAACATTAAAAAAAATACCTGAAAACCGTACCTTTTTGGCATTAAGTAACTCACAGAGGTGTCGATATGCCGTTGAACAGTTTTTTGTTCACTCCATTATCAGTAATAGGGACATCCAGTTCTTTATAAGCTTTTGACAGTAAGTAATATAATTATAACTGTTTTAATGTATTATAATTACCAGTATCTCTAGCGGGATAAAATTTCCTTCCTGTGTCAACCTTTCGACTTTACTCCCACACGGAAATTTAAGACTTGTTAGAATATTAAATCTTTTGGTAAACGCCTCTTCTTACTTTTCTCATCCGGGATTATCGAAAAGGTTATGCAATTTGACTTTTTCTCTACTTCTAGGGGCGATATGGTAATAACTTGCCCCCCTCTACGATAGTGAGATATGACACATGTCTTTTTAACATGGGGTAACACTGCGCGAACACATGGGTCAAGGACAACCAGGCAGCTCTCAAAGATTTTCCAAAGGCTTGTGATAGCAATATTAACCAAATGGAGACGGAAATGTTTTGGTTGGCTTTTTTCTTCTTCTATGTGCTTTGTCTTTTCAGGACATAGGCGATCATGGCTTTCCACGTCTCCCTATCACTGGTGGCTCTTAGCACACTTTCTCCTGTTACACCACACAAACCTAATTTTGTCATCTACCTGCTCAGGCCCTTCAAATATGTTATCCACTGCTTTCCCCTGTCTCTTTTTTCCTCTATCTGGCCTGTTAGTATCAGGTTCTCCAAGCCCTCCTTCCTCATTGCATGTCCTAGGAACTTTAGCTGTCTCTTCCTGATGCTCAGTATTAATTTCCTTTTCATTTCCATCCTTTCCAAAACCTCATCATTGCTCACATGCTCGATCCATGATATCTGCAGCATCCTTCTGTAGAACCACATTTCAGTTGCTTCACGTTTTTCCTTCATTTTTGATGATATTGTCCAACATTCACTGCCATATTGAAGAACTGACATCGCATAGCAATCCAGTACTCTCCTCTTTGTTTCTAGTGAAATTGTCCTGTTTCTTAATACTCTTCTCAGCTCCTGGAATGCATCCTTGTGCTTTTGGATCTCAGGAATATAAATGTATAGAAACTGCTGTGACCACAAAGTGAGGGGTCAGTTTATGTATCTATTGTAATATGGAATTGATCCCCCCACTTTATATCCAGCATCCTTCTGTAGAACCACATTTCAGTTGCTAAATTCATGCAGACGGGGCTCCAGGGAGCTAAGCTCGTCAGAGCAGAAGCTGTGAAAGTATTTGTAGACGAGACAGAGGGAAGCCACATTATATCGGTGAGAAAGTTCAGCTACCAGGTCGGGATCAATTACATTATAGATTCTTCATTGGATTTTGTCAAGATAGATTTAGACCTAGGAGGTGTAGTGTTTTGCATGTAATTTAATGTAACAAATTCAACTGGAATTTGAACTCCGCCCTTTGATTCATCAATCCGAGTCACTAAATATCATTACTCTACCTTGCCTCTACTGCCATGTATAGCACTTAACTGTATGATTAGTAGTTATGGTGTTACATTTCTCATTCTTCTTCTATGTGCCTTGTCTTTTCAGGACATAGGCGATCATGGCCTTCCTAGTTTCCTTATCCCTGGTGGCACTTAGCACGCTTTCTCCTGTTACACCACGCAAATTTAAGACTTGTTAGAATATTAAATCTTTTGGTAAATGCCTCTTTACCTTTCTCATGCGGGATGGTAGAAAAGGTTATGCAATTTGAAATTTCCTCTACTTCTAGAGGCGATATGATAATAACTTGCCCCCTTTACGGTAGTAACATATGACACATGGTGTTTTTAATATGGGGTACCAATGCGCGTACACATGAGTCAAGGACAAGCATTTCTCACTTTCAGCAACCACTGTTGCGCTGACGTAGATATTTGTCCAAGCCCCACTCTTTGAGCGCAGTGAGGGAGGTGTTGCCGCAGAGTTAAAATCCCCGGAGCCAAGCAGCTCTCAAATATTTTCCAAAGACTTGTGAGAGAAATATTAACTGAAATGTTTTGGTTGGCTTTCGTAATGTTCTATGTGCCTTATCCCTTTACTATTTAGAAGTTAATACTAATGGCTGACAATACCTCATCTAATTAAAAATCAAAATAAAAGTAAATACTACGTAGAAATTAATACTAATGGCTAACAATACTTCATCTAATTAAATATCAAAATAAAAGTAAATGCTATTTAGAAATTAATACTAAGGGCTGACAATACTTCATCTAATTAAAAATCAAAATAAAAGTAAATACTACGTAGAAATTAATACTAATGGCTAACAATACTTCATCTAATTAAATATCAAAATAAAAGTAAATGCTATTTAGAAATTAATACTAATGGCTGACAATACTTCATCTAATTGAAAATCAAAATAAAAGTAAATACTACGTAGAAATTAATACTAATGGCTGACAATACTTCATCTAATTGAAAATCAAAATAAAAGTAAATACTACGTAGAAATTAATACTAATGACTGACAATACTTCATCTTATTGAAAATCAAAATAAAAGTAAATACTACATAAAAATTAATACTAATGGCTGACAATACTTCATCTAATTGAAAATCAAAATAAAAGTAAATACTACGTAGAAATTAATACTAATGGCTGACAATACTTCATCTAATTGAAAATCAAAATAAAAGTAAATACTACGTAGAAATTTATACTAATGGCTGACAATACTTCATCTAATTGAAAATCAAAATAAAAGTAAATACTACATAAAAATTAATACTAATGGCTGACAATACTTCATCTAATTGAAAATCAAAATAAAAGTAAATACTACGTAGAAATTAATACTAATGGCTGACAATACTTCATCTAATTGAAAATCAAAATAAAAGTAAATACTACGTAGAAATTAATACTAATGGCTGACAATACTTCATCTAATTGAAAATCAAAATAAAAGTAAATACTACGTAGAAATTTATACTAATGGCTGACAATACTTCATCTAATTGAAAATCAAAATAAAAGTAAATACTACATAAAAATTAATACTAATGGCTGACAATACTTCATCTAATTGAAAATCAAAATAAAAGTAAATACTACGTAGAAATTAATACTAATGGCTGACAATACTTCATCTAATTGAAAATCAAAATAAAAGTAAATACTACATAAAAATTAATACTAATGGCTGACAATACTTCATCTAATTGAAAATCAAAATAAAAGTAAATACTACATAAAAATTAATACTAATGGCTGACAATACTTCATCTAATTGAAAATCAAAATAAAAGTAAATACTACGTAGAAATTAATACTAATGGCTGACAATACTTCATCTAATTGAAAATCAAAATAAAAGTAAATACTACATAAAAATTAATACTAATGGCTGACAATACTTCATCTAATTGAAAATCAAAATAAAAGTAAATACTACGTAGAAATTAATACTAATGACTGACAATACCTCATCTAATTAAAAATCAAAATAAAAGTATATACTACATAAAAATTAATACTAATGGCTGACAATACTTCATCTAATTGAAAATCAAAATAAAAGTAAATGCTATTTAGAAATTAATAATAATGGCTGACAATACTTCATCTAATTAAAACTCAAAATGAAAGTAAATACTGCGTAGAAATTAATACTAATGGGTGACAATACTTCATCTAATTGAAAATCAAAATAAAAGTAAATACTACGTAGAAATTAATACTAATGGCAGACATTACTTCATCTAATTAAAAATCAAAATAAAAGTAAATACTACGTAGAAATTAATACTAATGGCTGACAATACTTCATCTAATTAAAAATCAAAATAAAAGTAAATACTACATAAAAATTAATACTAATGACTGACAATACCTCATCTAATTAAAAATCAAAATAAAAGTAAATACTACGTAGAAATTAATACTAATGGCTGACAATACTTCATCTAATTGAAAATCAAAATAAAAGTAAATGCTATTTTGAAATTAATACTAATGGCTGACAATACTTCATCTAATTAAAAATCAAAATGAAAGTAAATACTACGTAGAAATTAATACTAATGGCTGACAATACTTCATCTAATTGAAAATCAAAATAAAAGTAAATGCTATTTTGAAATTAATGACTGACAATACTTCATCTAATTAAAAATCAAAATGAAAGTAAATACTACGTAGAAATTAATACTAATGGCTGACAATACTTCATCTAATTAAAAATCAAAATGAAAGTAAATACTACATAAAAATTAATACTAATGGCTGACAATACTTCATCTAATTAAAAGTCAAAATAAAAGTAAATGCTATTTAGAAATTAATTCTAATGGCTGACAATACTTCATCTAATTAAAAATCAAAATGAAAGTAAATACTACATAAAAATTAATACTAATGGCTGACAATACTTCATCTAATTAAAACTCAAAATGAAAGTAAATACTGCGTAGAAATTAATACTAATGGGTGACAATACTTCATCTAATTAAAAATCAAAATAAAAGTAAATACTACGTAGAAATTAATACTAATGGCAGACATTACTTCATCTAATTAAAAATCAAAATAAAAGTAAATACTACGTAGAAATTAATACTAATGGCTGACAATACTTCATCTAATTAAAAATCAAAATAAAAGTAAATACTACATAAAAATTAATACTAATGACTGACAATACCTCATCTAATTAAAAATCAAAATAAAAGTAAATACTACGTAGAAATTAATACTAATGGCTGACAATACTTCATCTAATTGAAAATCAAAATAAAAGTAAATGCTATTTTGAAATTAATACTAATGGCTGACAATACTTCATCTAATTAAAAATCAAAATGAAAGTAAATACTACGTAGAAATTAATACTAATGGCTGACAATACTTCATCTAATTGAAAATCAAAATAAAAGTAAATGCTATTTTGAAATTAATGACTGACAATACTTCATCTAATTAAAAATCAAAATGAAAGTAAATACTACGTAGAAATTAATACTAATGGCTGACAATACTTCATCTAATTAAAAATCAAAATGAAAGTAAATACTACATAAAAATTAATACTAATGGCTGACAATACTTCATCTAATTAAAAGTCAAAATAAAAGTAAATGCTATTTAGAAATTAATTCTAATGGCTGACAATACTTCATCTAATTAAAAATCAAAATGAAAGTAAATACTACATAAAAATTAATACTAATGGCTGACAATACTTCATCTAATTAAAAATCAAAATAAAAGTAAATACTACATAGAAATTAATACTAATGACTGACAATTCATCATTCAAAAGTAAATGCTATTTAGAAATTAATACTAATGGCTGACAATACTTCATCTAATTAAAAGTTAAAATCAAAGTAAATTTTTTTAATCATTCCACCCCAAGCAAGGCATTCCACTGCCACTATTGCGCAAGGGGTTACATACGGGAAGGTGATGAGAAAGAGTGGTTAGATATAGGAAATGTTAGAATGAGGGTGATAGACTGGTAGGGATACCGAGGATGCGGGTTGCGTCGATGGGAAGAGTGTTTGAGAGAATGGATGCGAGTTAGTGTGTTAGGAGGTGTCTATTGACCTTACATTTAAACTCCTGTAGATTGTAGCTGTCGGGGAAGCAAGCATGTAGAAGGGAATTCTACAGGCGGGAAGTGCGAGAAAAGAAGCTGTTGGAGCAGAAATTGCGTTTAGATTTTATCGGTAGTACTTAGAAATTAATACTAATGGCTGATAATTCTTCATCTAATAATAATGAAGATTAAAGTAAACCTAGAAGTTTCCTGAGGAATCAAAGCCGGTTATTGTCAAGCTAGGAAGACAGGGCGTCTCAACCTTTGATATCAACAGCTTAGCCCCTGACTGGGATTTTTACTTCTTCAGAAGCACTGCTCTTGTACGATCGAATGAGTCCCAGATCTGTTGTTCTCAAGACTGGAAACTTGTGTTTGCTGGAAGCAGATTTTCTACTGATGCTGAACAAAGATATGCACTCATAGAAGGCGAAGTAGCAGCTATCACGTGGGCGCTCGAGAAGTGCCGTATGTTTGTACTAGGGTTAGGGTTAGGGTTAGGGTTAGGGTTATAGTGGAGACAGACCATGAGCCACTCAAAGGACTTTTTGATGATCGAGATCTGAGGAAAATTCACAACCTACGCCTATTCCGGTCCAAAGAAAAAACCTTGAGATATCGTTTTACACTGCCCTGGTAAAAAGGTATAGGGCCTCCCATGCTATTTCTCGCAATCCTGTTTACAGCACTATGTTCGATATTGATTAATAGCAAATGATTTGACACACTAGAGTGGTGTAGCCACTCCAAATGAAAGGAAAACCTATTGAATGATCTAATGGAGAGATATATATGAGGGAATAGAATCCACTCATGCAACACCACCCACAAGTCTGCGTAGACGCTTTTAAGTGCAGTCAAAACAAGTAAATGGGCGCAATTCAGCATCAACTCCGACATAGGAGGAGTACTTATTCTTGTTGACCATATCCACCATATTTTATGGATATAGAAAACAGCGCAGTTCAATGAAACAATATCAAAGATTAACACTCACGAGTCAGACACTCTACTGAATTGGATTATATCGCCAACTACCAGTATAGCCCGACGTAGCTCGAGTGTAATGAAAGCTTTAAAACTAATCCATGGTCCTGGAGCTCAGACTCATTGGACGTTGGCACGAAAGACTAAAAAGCAATAGTTGTTTCACGTTAAAGAGAAACCGTAGACTGAAAGAAAAATGAATGGATGTAAGTCAAATTTTGATTTCCTGGTATCGATATCAAATAAGTTCTTTTTCGTTGTAAACTGACTTTTGAAGGCTAAATAAGTCCTCTGAGTAAATAGTATCATGGCTGAGACTAAGAACTACAATTATACCTACTTAGAGCCAAACCCGAAGCAAAAACTAAAATAAAAGGGATGAAAAAAATACAGACATACAGGTAGATAAACAGACACACACACACAAACATCTTGCCTTTTTTATATATATATTATCGATTTTCTGCACTATTGTAAGAACTTCAATCTTGAAACTTCTGAATATCGTGTCTTATCTCTTTGTCTATGAGTGTATGAAATTTGATTAAAATCGGGCCACTCCTTCTATAACCCGATTTTTTCGATTATCGATTTTCGATATTTATCGAGGTTACCTCGACACAAAATCTAGCTCAGAACACTCGCAGACGCTTATAGTACAACTGTGTAAAATTTCAAGAAAATCGGTTCAGCCATTTCAGAGTCTATAGGTAACGGACACACACACACATACACACACACACACACACACACACAAAGTTCAATTTATAAATAAGTTTAGATACTCGCATTGAATATTTTGAGCCTTCTGATTGGTTAACCCTTCTATTAGAGAACTATAAAATGAGTCAGCCCATGGCTGGCTCACCAGTATAAAACCGTACCCCCCCCCCCAAAAAAAAAAGCGTCAACAATTCTAGGGTTCATTTAGCTCTTATAAAATATAGTTGAGAGAGTCAGATATTTACCTGGCACATTTTGTGCTGGGTGGGGACCTCAAATCATCTGTCAGTTGCGTCTCTGCCCTCGAAGACAGGGTGCGGCTCAGTTGTAGCTCTGTTCGAAGACAGGTATGCAATGTGAGAAAAATGAGATTGTGAGATGCACGGTACCCGGGGAACAGTGTCCCGAAGCCGCACCACCCCATTGCACCAGAGGTAGTGAACCAGGTGCTCGTCATCGGGGCCAGCGCGACCGGCGGTTGCAGGGACTGGGTAATTTTTGTATCTCGCCCGTTCGTATGCGTCCGGGCTTCCCACATTAAACTCAGACCTTGTGTCACAAGCCTTTTTTATAAAAGTGACCTGAACAAAACTTTAAACAAATCATTTAATGATATAAATGTTAAATTTATTTAAGAAAATGACATTTGACCCCACACATTATCGATAAGTTAGATAGTTATGCGGAATACCGAATGTATTTTTTCAAACTTTGTCGCAAGGTGTCCGGTTAATAGGGAACGTACAGTAATATTAAAATTTGAGATAAAATCGACACTCGCCGAGGTGACCAATTGAAGCAACAGAAATATCGAGGAAATATTTAGAGGAAAAAGGGTTTTAAAATTTAACACTCAAAGGGCATACAGAACAGAAATGGGTAACAAATAATGAAATGTTTTTAGAGTTATAAGTGAAAGGATGTGGTGGAGATCAGTGATCATCCACGTTCTGAACTGACATGGCATAATATAAGAGAAGATATATGAAGTGCCAGAGAAATTCATTAGTTACAATAATTGCAATAAAATCTCTGGTAAAAATACTAGAGAAAACCATTAACATCAAAAATACTACAAAAACCATTAACATCAAAAAAATTGCAATATGAACTCTGCTAAAAAAGGGTACTGGACATTAGGTTTACAAGTTCCCAAAATGTAGTTATTGTTGTTCTTAAGGACATATGGCCCAGTGGATATAGACATTAGTTAGTTCCTTACTTGACTCTTAGAGTTGTGAGTTCAAAACTAGGCTACATGTAACAAGCTAAAAGTGAACAAGTAACTTGCAAGGTTAGATAACTAATCGAGGCTTTACAATATACGCTAGCGATTGTAATAAAGGGTTCGTTTCGAAATTCCTAGCACCTGAGGAAGACCGTAGCGTACGAAGTCCGAAACGTCGTACTGGCAACAAAGATAAGGACAATAGTCCGAATAATGTAAATACCGTAAATACTACCTCATCTCAGAAATATAAACAACTACAATGATCTATTAATAAACGTCGCACAAATAGCAACAAAGATGAGGACAGTAGTACGAATAATGTCAATACTGTAGATACCACCTCATCTCAGACATATAGACGAATAGAATGATCTATTAATAATCATCGTACAAATGGCAACAAAGATGGGGACAATAGTCCGAATAATGTAAATACTGTAAATACTACCTCATCTCAGAAATATAGACAAATAGAATGATCTATTATTAAACGTTGTACAAATGGCAACAAAGATGAGGACAATAGTACGAATAATGTAAATATTTTAAATACTACCTCATCTCAGAAATATAGACAAATTGAATGATCTATTATTAAACGTCGTACAAATGGCAACAAAGATGAGGACAATAGTCCGAATAATGTCAATACTGTAAAAGCCACTTTAACTCAGAAATATAGGCAAATAGATTGATGTATTATTAAACGTCGTACAAATTGCTACAAGGATGAAGACAATAGTCCGAATAATGTAAATACTGTAAATGCTACCTCATCTCAGAAATATAGGAAATTGAATGATCTATGAATAAACGTCGTACAAATGGCAACAAAGATGAAGACAATAGTCCGAATAATGTAAATACTGTAAATACTACCTCATCTCAGAAATATAAACAAATAGAATGATCTATTAATAAACGTCGTGCAAATGGCAACAAAGATGAGGACAATAGTGCGAATAATGTAAATTCTGTAAATACTACCTCATCTCAGAAATATAGACAAATAGAATGATCTATTATTAAACGTCGTACAAATTGCTTCAAGGATGAAGACAATAGTCCGAATAATGTAAATACTGTAAATACTACCTCATCTCAGAAATATAAACAAATAGAATGATCTATTAATAAACGTCGTACAAATGGCAACAAAGATGAGGACAATAGTGCGAATAATGTAAATTCTGTAAATACTACCTGATCTCAGAAATATATAGTAATTGAATAATCTATTATTAAACGTCGTACAAATGGCAACAAAGAACGAGGGTGTTTACAGAACAAGGACAAAGAAATAACATACCAACTATAGGGCCTTTGCCCGTCCGTAGATAAGTGAACAGAAATTACTTTTTTTCTTTACGCTAGGCTGTGCACATACTGACCAGTTTACACATGTGTGGAAGCCCTGGTGGTCAGGAAGGTAAAGAGGCCGATCCTCGAAAAAATGGAAGTGAAGAAGAAAAAGAAAAGGGACGAAGAGTTCTCTCTAAGGGTCTTAACTTCCATGAGTTCATCCCAAGGGAAACAATTGTAGTCTCCCTACAGTACAAGCTCTGAATTTCATATTTATATTTCGGCATTAAATAACCAATATGGGTTAATATGCCGCGGAACCAAAATAAAGAAATAAAAAGAAACTCAGTGAGAATTTTTTTTTTTTTTGGTTGATTGGTGTGTGCGTTACTCTTTCCACTGTGGGTTAAATAACTGACGAGGATCTCATGCCTTGAAGTGACAAGCAGTCCGAGGAAAAGGAATACTGAATTCAAAAAACACGTGGAGAAGGATGGGTTTCGTCAGCCAATCTTGCTCTACACACGATTTCTTTTACTATCGCCTCAGTACACATTTTTCTACTACAACCATAACAGATTGCAGGACACGTGGGGTCGGACGTCTGTCTGTTATAAAAACAACATCAAACAAAACGTTTTGAGAAAAAAAAAATCGCCTAAGTCGACATTTGCCATGAAAAATGTCGGAGAAATGCAAACTCATTAGCACGCGCCGATTCACTCGCAAAATCTCTCCTACTCTTATAAGTAAAAGAAGAGACACTTTCGTAACCATAGATTGGCACAAGGCCATAATTATTGTGCCTTCACTGTGGATAGAACATACTAGTCGTTTCTAGTGATTAACCAGACTAACTCATAAATCGCTATTCGACGCCGAGAGACTCTTAGTTAAGTTTGGCACAAGGTTATAAATATGGTGTATTCAGAGAGAATTGAACACACTACGCTAAAGATCAAGTAGATTAGCTCGTTAACCGTTACTCGACTTCCAGGTGCGGTGAAATGTAATCCACGGACGGGCAAAGGCCCTAAAGTTGGTATGTTATTTCTTTGTCTTTGTTCTGAAATAAAATGTAATTTATTTAGCTTAGCTTAGTTTGGCACAAGGTCACAATTATGATGCATTCACGAGGATCGAACACAATACTTGGTTGTAACAATCAGCCGGAATAGCTCGTTAACCATTACTCGACGCCGAGGGATTTGAAATCATATTTACTATGCTTGGCTCAGTTTGGCAAAGGCCGCTAGTAGAACGATTCTAGTAAGGCTTGATCACACGACTCAGCAGTAATGGTCAATCAGAGATGCTCATTAACCATTACTTAGTTTCGTACAAGGACATAAGTGTAGGGCTCAAAGTGATGATCAAACCCACTACTCAGTAGCAATGATCAACTAAATATTGGGGCCTTGAATAAGTTCTTGCTGATTTTTCATGAAAAGTTTTATTTACAAAAATGAATAAGTAACCATGTCACTAAAATGTTGGCCCTCGCTAGCAACTAATTATTTCCCATCTTGGTCCAAGCCGCATTCACCTTGAGCTAGCTTTCTCCCCGATAGAGAAAGTTTAATTGGGATTTGTTTAAGGGCAGGGTCCCAAGTTCTGCCCTGTTATTTAATCTATAACTGGAGGAAAGGGGCGGATTAATACTTTTCCCAAGGGTGCCAGTGCGTAAGTGAATGCAGGGTGTTCAACTGGAATTCGAACTCTGCTCGCCGATTTCTATTTCCGAGCCGACATCCACTGCACCACTGCACATCCGTCACTAAACGCTTACAGCACCTGGTATTCCCAAGTTGCCACTGATCGAGCGAGAACCGGTGTATTCAACGTGATATGGCCGTAAGCACACACATCCGTCACTAAACGCTTACAGCACCTGGTATTCCCAAGTTGCCACTCATCTAAGTACTGACCAGGCCCAACGTTGCTTAACTTCGGTGATCGAGCGAGAACCGGTGTATTCAACGTGATATGACCTTACTGGCAGTATTTAAATTCTTCGTCGGAAAAAAAAAGAGACGTTTTTCGAGGCTAACCACTCGGCGACTCATTTTTTGGCATTCTCATAAAAATGAAAATGACGCTCATCCAGGCCATTTGCCATCGATCGGAACAATTGATAATCGGAGGGGCAAATATCTGGTAAATACAGCGGGTGGAGTAGGACTTCCTATTTGAGAATTTCCAGGTAGGTTTTCAGCTGTTTTGCAATATGTAGCCTAGCGTTGACATTTTTCAAAATCACTTAGACATGTCTCTGCCCGCTTTTTTTTTCCTTCAATACTTGGCTCAAACGTCTCAATTGTAGTCGATAGAGATCTCCCGTGATAGTTTCAGTCAGTTCGTGCGGCTCATAATAAACTACACCCAGCTGATCCCACCAAATGCAGAGCAGACGCTTTGAACCATAGATATTCGGTTTTGCCGCCAATGTTGATGCATAAGCGGGCTTACCACACGATATATATATAAAATAGCAATCTTTCGTGACGGTTTCGGTCGGTTTGAGCAGCTCATAACAAACTACACCCAGCTGATCCCACCAAATGCAGAGCAGACGCTTTGAACCATAGATATTCGGTTTTGCCGCCGATGTTGATGCATGAGCGGGCTTACCCCACGATCCTCTACGCTTAGGGTTATCGTGGTGTATGCACTTTACGTCGCAGGATACGATGCAAAAAATCGTTTCTTTGCTGCCGTTGATGCAGCTGTTCACACGTGACAATACGCCATTCGACGTCTATCGCCTTCGACTTGTATGCCAACCGATGTTCTTGTTTTTGAATCATTCCTAATGCATTCAAACGTTTTCAAACTGTTGTGTGATCAACTCCTCATGATTCTGAAAGTTCACCTTTCGCCTGACAAGAGTATTCATGAAGTAATGCTTCCAAATCTTCGTCTTCAAACTTTATTCGGTGCGCCAGAGCTGATTATTTTTATTATTTATAAATATTATTTATTTATAAAACAAAAAATTTATATATATATATATATATATATATATATATATATATATATATATATATATATATATATATATATATATATATATATATATATATATATATATATATATATATATATATATATATATATATATATATATATATATATATATTATATATATATATATATATATATATATATATATATATATATATATATATATATATATATATATATTTATATATATATATATATATATATATATATATTATATATATATATATATATATATATATATATATATATATATATAAATTTTATTATATATATATATATATATATATATATATATATATATATATTTTATTATATATATATATATATATATATATATATATATATATATATATATATATATATATATATATATATATATATATATATATATATATATATATATATATATATATATATATATATATATATATATATATATATATATATATATATATATATATATATATATATATATATATATATATAAATTTTATATATATAGATATATAAATTTTATTATATATATATATATTTTATATATATATATATATATATATATATATATATATATATATATATATATATATATATATATATATATATATATATATATATATATATATATTCATATATACATATATATATATAAAATAGCAATCTTTCGTGACGGTTTCGATCAGTTCGTGCTGCTCATGATAAACTACACCCAGCTGATCCCACCAAATGCAGAGCAGAAGCTTCGAACCATCGATATTGTGTTTCGCCGCCCAGGTTGAATGTTTTGTCATCAAATTCATCTTGCGTCCGACATGATTCTTCCTGAATTAATGCCTCCAATTCTTTGTCTTTATTCGCTGCACCTCAGCGTCATTTATCTTCAACATCAACATCATTATTTTTGAAATATCTGAATGAGATAGGATTTCTATTTAAGCGTTTCGAATTAGATTTTCACCCGTTTTGCAGCAATTGGCCTGGCATCTTTATGCTGCAAAACCACTTTGTCGTGTCTCTGCTCATATACCGGCCGTTGTTTTTCGCCAATGATTGGTTTAAATGCATCAATTGTAGTCGATGGCGGTGTCCCGTGATTTCGGTCGGTTTGTCTCCGATTCTTCGTCTTCAAACTTTTTTCGCTGCACCAGAATACTCTTTATCATCAACATCGAAATCATTATTTTTGGATCGTCTGAACCTTTTATCTGCATGCTGTTTCCGACTGAACATGGTCGCTGTAAGTCTCTACAAGAATTCTGTGTATTTCAGCGGCAAATTTCTTTTGAATAAAGTAGTGCAGTAAACTTTCCCTCAAATACACTTTAATTTGTACGAAATCCGACATGATTAACGCTATGAAAAATAAAGTTGTTTACACTTCGGCGAAATAAAATCCACTGAATTTCAAGCTTCAATGGCAAACTACTGCGAGATAATCTTCTGCCCAGTCAGTCATGTCTCTTTCGAGACATGATCGCCCAAAGTGAAATGACATTCACTGAATTTCAAGCTTGCTTATTGCACTTCATTATAGATGTGTTACCATACTACTGGATGTGCGTTGTGGTGCAGTGGATAACGATTCGGAACTACAAATCGGGGAGCTGAGTTCGACTTCCTAGTTGAACTACTTGCATTCACTTACGCACAAATACCCTTGGAAAAGGTATTAATCCGTCTCTTCCCTCCAGCTATGGGTTAAAGAATAGGAGAGACTTGGTTCTATAGCCTTGCATGGCAATCAGTCTACCGCAGAAAGCAATGGCAAACTACTGCGAGATAATCTTCTGCTCAGTCAGTCATGTCTCTTTCAAGACATGATCGCCCAAAGCGTGTATCACGTATAGTACTTAACTGACTGACCATACTACACGCATACAGTTCTGGGGAGGCCATCTGTTGGAAAACAATGAGAAATTATTCAAGGTGCTAATAGATATGTGAACATTATGGTAGACAGTCTACCAAGAGACGAAGGAAAAGGCCGGATATACATATATATATATATATTTTTTAATCATATCACCCCGAGCAAGGCGGTAAAGCCACTGATGTGCAGGAGGCTACGTAATAGTGAAAAGATTGGAAAAGAGAAAGCCGGAAACCACATCCTAAACAGGGAACAAGGGATGAGCCTCTGAACCTGTTAAATAGACGTGGGTGGAGTGTGAACCGGGCGATAGATAGATCTATCTACTCCAATTGAAAAAAAAAGAAACTAAAGTGAGAAGATTGGAAAAGAGAAAGCCGGAAACCACATCCTAAACAGGGAACAAGGGATGAGCCTCTTAACCTGTTCAATAGACGTGGGTGGAGTGTGAACCGGGCGATATGCCTTCAAGAATAAGACTGTTAACAAATAATAACAGTTGACCCAAAGGAATTTAAATAATGCAGTATACTCATTCAGTGCTTGAGATAAATTCTCATATGAGCCAAACATATACATAAAACTTGTGACGAAAAAAAATCAACGGCATGTGGATTTGCATTTTATATAAGACTATCATTTAGCGTACTGAACTGTTAGTTTTTATTTTTTTCTTTGATTTAAACTTATTTATAAATAGAACTGTGTGTGTGTGTGTGTGTGTGTGTGTGTGTGTGTGTGTGTGTGTGTGTGTGTCCGTTACCTATAGACTCCAAAACGGCTGAACCGATTTTCTTGAAAATTTACACAGTTGTACTATAAACGTCCGCGAGTGTTCTTAGCTAGGTTTTGTGTCGAGGTACTCTCGATAAATATCGAAAATCGATAATAGAAAAAATCGGGTTATAGAAAGAGTGGTCCGATTTTAATCAAATTTGATGCACTCATAGACAAAGACATAAGAAACGATATTCAGAATTTTCAAGGTTGCAGTTCTTACAATAGTGCAGAAAATCGATAATATATATATATATATATAAAAGGCAAGATGTTTGTGTGTGTGTCTGCTTATTTGTCTCTATTTTTATCCAATTCTCACCAAACTTCACACAAATATTCTTTAGGCTGAGTCTGAGCTCCAGGACCATGGATTAGTTTTAAAGCTTTCATTACACCCGTGCAACGCCGGGCTATACTGCTAGTACATTATATTATCGACTAACATGGCAACGAGTCAGAACACGTGACTCAGAATTAAAAAGGAAAATACGACAGGAACCGATATGGCCTGGGAACGGAGGTAAGGTGTTAAAGGTTGGAGCAGAACAAATAAAAAAAGATAAAAAGCGTGAAAAATAGTTCTCTATGTTACAATGAAACTTCATATAACGAAGATGTGTAATCAGAAGATGCATTGTGGATATCGGTTCGGAACGAGAAATCGGGGAGCCAAGTTCGAATTCCAGGTGAATTCTTGGCATTCACTTACACGCAAATACACCTGGGAAAGGTATTAATACGTCTCTTTACTCCAGTTATGGGTTAAATAATAGCACAGATTGGGTTCTAAAGTCTTGACTGGCAACCAGCCTACTGCAGAAATTAATGGTAACCTACTGCATGACGAAATAGTCTACGGCTATATCGTGTTGAATACACCGGTTCCCGTCCGATCACCGAAGTTAAGCAACATCGAGTCTTATCAGTACTTAAATGGGTGACCATTTGGGAATACCAGGTGCTGTAAACGTAAGGACCAAGAATGGTCCACCGGTCCTCCAGGTTTGGGGGTTGGGTGCAGGACTAACAACCTTGCCCCGTAAAAAACAGTTTGTTACAGAATCAGCAACAAAAAGTTGCTGCCCTATGCACCATCTGGGTGTGATGAATAATTGATGATGACTGCGTGATAATCTTCTGCCCAGTTAGTCATGTCTTTTTCGAGACATGATCGCCTAAGCGTTTATCACGTATAGCACTTAACTGACTGAATCAGAATATCCTTCTTTTTCTTTATGTGCGCTTCCCCACTAAGGACTTCAACAATTATGGCTCTCCACAATTTCCTGTTCATTGTAGGTTTAAATATATTCCGTTTTTGTTATTTCTTTAAAACCTTGTTCCGCTGTCCATTTTCAAGCTTGTCAAGTATTTTATACACTGGTTTTTTAAACTCTCTTGCTTTCAACTTGCCCCGTAAGTTACAGATTTGCCAAACCCTCTTTCTTATTAAATACCTCGGAAATGTCAACTGTCTCTTCCTGATGTTAAGTCCAGGGTGGGTCAGAGCAACTTGCTTATTTAAATTTGGCGCCCTGAAGCGATAGTTGATCCGAGGATAGTGGGGAGGGCCTTATACGAGAGTGCGAGATTTAAAGTTGGAATGCGCTTTTGCTGTTGAGGCATATTTTTCAAGCGGAGGCTCAATCATCGCCAGGCAACGTGCATTTCGTCAACAGTTCAATATTAACCCCCACTCTGGTCGTGTTCCAATCGATTGTTTCCTGGGTAAACAACTCCAGAGAATCTGGTGATGTAAAGATAAAGAAACCTGGCCTCCCACGAACAACAATGTCACCCCCAAAACATTGAAGCGGTGAGACAATCTGTTTTGAGATCCGATCCCACTCCGTCGGTCTGCCCGCAAACATGCGTCTGCTTTAGGGTTGTCTGCTCGTTCTGTGAGACGAATTCTTCTTGAAGAATTGAAATTTCATCCCTACAAATTGGTTGTGGTGCAGGAACTTAATCCACGCGGTTTTGTTGCTCGTGAAAATGCATGTGAGGCGCTTATTGGCTTTCCTGATGACACGCTGGTTTTCTTCAGTAGTGAGACCCACTTCCATTTTTCGGGATCTGTAAATAAAAAAAAATCATGCGCTATTGGAGCCTTGCAACCCCAGAGAAATTTGTAACACCCCAAAGTCCGTCCTAACAATTTTCTCCGGCAGCCGTTCTCCACGCTGTGATGTTGCCAGGAGTTTGTAGAAAATGTCGGAGCCTCAAGCTGGGGGTACAAGATTGAAATATAAGGAACGAACTTCCACAACTTGGATGAGTTGAAAGGATGCTTTATTCGTTTAGAGTTAGCCTTTTCGGTTGGGGCAGGCGAATGTGACACACAGCTCTAACTCTAATTAATGGAGATCAACAAATCCGAACTGAACGAAACAAGACGAACGGAGATCCTTACTTCAAGCTCGCACCCGGCGGACTCCCCTTCACTTAACTGACTCGGAAAAATTACCTGAATTTATCCAAAATTGACCGGAAATCCGGAAATCTGGAAATGCTTTAGACCACCGGTGACAAACACCGGCGACTGTAAGTCTGAAATTTCAGTTATCTTTTTTTTTTTTATCTTAATAAGGCTTCCGCCGGAAAAGGCTTAATGTGTGGTCAAGATACAGTAAAGGACAGCCTTTGACCGGGTCATCGAAAACCCACCTGCTGAACTGTATCTCTTTATCACATTAAATCACTGAGTCAAATATTTACCGGAGGACAATTTTCCTCATAAAAGAAAAAGCGTTTATTTATTTATTTTTTTCCTCTTCTTTTTCACTTTTGTTAAATATGTTTTTAAACTATTTTCTATTCTAATCTAATTTTCTATTTTAATCTATTATAATAAAATACATATATGTCTAGTTATCGTGTCACAACTTCATCAACGTCCTCTATACGCAAAACGTGTAACTGTCTGGTGTGCACTAACGCGAATTGGCATAATTGGCCCATGGTTTTCTTAAGAAAACGAACAAGCAGTATCAATGACATCTGAACATTACGTCAGCATGATCAATAAGTTTTTCCTACAAACACTGAACCAGATGGGTGTTGGAGATGTATGGTTCCAGCAGGACGGTGCCACGGCACACACAGCGGGCGTGTCAATAACAGTTTTGCAGCAGAACTTTCCAGTACACCTCATCTCTTTGAGGGGTGATCTGTATTGGCCAGCACCGTCTCCTGATTTATCCCCCCGTGACAATTTTCTATGGGGGTTCCTGAAGCCAATTGTTTACACCTAACACCCTGGCTCACTTGAAGAACAACGTTCGTCAAACTGTCGCCAACATACCCACCGACATGCTGGAAAGAGTTGGTTTAAACTTCAGAGTACAATTAACCCAGTGTATTGAGCAGAATGGACGCCATCTGACTGATGTCATCTCTAAAGGTTGTAAAACATAAAATTTAAATGTTGTAATTGATGCTGTTTAAAGAATTACATGTATATCTGCATTACTTGTGTTTTATTTGTTATTCCAAATAAGCTCTACCCCACCATTTTTTATTTTTGTTTCTATTTTTTTTAAAATTTCATCGTTGCTCACGTGTTAGATCCATGGTAACCTAACTTTGTATTTCCCCAATGCGTCTTGGATTTCAGTGTCACTTTCCGTCTCTGTTAAAACTTCTCCTTCCATGTACCTTGTCATTTCAGGACGTAGGCGATCATGGCCTTTCACGTCTCCCTATCCCTGGTGGCTCTTAGCACGCTTTTTCCTGTAACGTCTCTCAGCCCCCGTTCTGTCATCCACCTGCTCAGCCTCTTCAAATATGTTATCCACTGCTTTCCTCTGTCTCTTTTCCCTTCTATCTGGCCTGTTAGTATCAGGTTCTCCAAGCCCTCCTTCCTCATTGCATGTCCCAGGAACTTCAGTTTTCTCTTCTTGGTGGTCAATATTAATTTCCTTTTCGTTTCCATCCTTTCCAAAACCTCATCATTGCTCACATGCTCGATCCATGATATCCGCAGCATCCTTCTGTAGAACCACATTTCAGTTGCTTCAAGTCTTTTTCTGATGCTCTGTATTAATTTCCTTTTCGTTTCCATCATTTCCAAAACCTCATCATTGCTCATATGCTCGATCCATGATATCCGCAGCATCCTTCTGTAGAACCACATTTCAGTTGCTTCAAGTCTTTTTCTGATGCTCTGTATTAATTTCCTCTTCGTTTCCATCCTTTCCAAAACCTCATCATTGCTCACATGCTCGATCCATGATATCCACAGCATCCTTCTGTAGAGCCACATTTCAGTTGCTTCAAGTCTTTTTCTGATGCTCTGTATTAATTTCCTTTTTGTTTCCATCCTTTCCAAAACCTCATCATTGCTCACATGCTCGATCCATGATATCCGCAGCATCCTTCTGTAGAGCCACATTTCAGTTGCTTCAAGTCTTTTTCTGATGCTCTGTATTAATTTCCTTTTTGTTTCCATCCTTTCCAAAACCTCATCATTGCTCACATGCTCGATCCATGATATCCACAGCATCCTTCTGTAGAGCCACATTTCAGTTGCTTCAAGTCTTTTTCTGATGCTCTGTATTAATTTCCTTTTTGTTTCCATCCTTTCCAAAACCTCATCATTGCTCACATGCTCGATCCATGATATCCACAGCATCCTTCTGTAGAGCCACATTTCAGTTGCTTCAAGTCTTTTTCTGATGCTCTGTATTAATTTCCTTTTTGTTTCCATCCTTTCCAAAACCTCATCATTGCTCACATGCTTGATCCATGATATCCGCAGCATCTGTCTGTAGAACTACATTTCAGTTGCTTTAAGTTTTCCCTTCATCTTTGTTGATATTGTCCAGCATTCACTGCCATATTGAAGAACTACATCACATCGCAATCTAGCACTCTCTTCTTTGTTTCTAGTGAAAGTTTCCTATGTCTTAATACTTTACTCAGCTTTTGGAACGCGACTTTCGCCATGCCAATTCGCCTTTGGATCTCTGTCTCGCACTTTCTCTCTTCAGTTAGAACACGTTCCCAGGTATTTAAATTTTCGTACCTGGCTGATTTTAACACCCCTCACCTGTATTTGGCACAATTTTAACGAAGCCACATTATTCTTGTCCTATCCCTGGGCTGAATCTGCTGAGCGATTTGTTCATCATAATCCAGATGAGTTTTGATAAAGAAAAATAAAAAGGGGTGAAAGATAAGGGTGTGTCTTCTCGCGGGACTTATTTAACCTATCAGTAAGTCAGTTAAGTGCCATCCGGGATACACGCTTTACAGTAGGTTGCCATTGCTTTCTGTGGTAGATTGGTTGCCGACCAAGGCTATAGAACCCAATCTGTCCTTTTATTTGACTCATAGCTAAAGAGGGGAAAAGATGTATTAGATTATATTATTAAGTAGTAATTAGTGGGGGATCAGTTTATTACTTCATAACAATAGAAAACCGATCCTCTACTTTATGCCCAGTAGTAGCCATTATGTTTCCAACTATTACATTGTCAGTCAGTTAAGTGCCATACGTGATACACGTTTGGGCGATCATGTCTCCAAAGAGACATGACTGACTGGGCAAGAGATTATCCCGCAGTAGGTTGCTATTACATTCTGCGATAGACTGGTTGCCGACCAAGGCTATAGAACCCAATCTGTTCTGTTATTTGACTCATAGCTAGAGGGAGAAGAGTTCAGTACTCTTTTCTTTGTTTCTCTTGCTTCAAGTCTCTTCTTCATCTTTGAGGAGATTGACGAGCATTCACTGTCATATCCTAGGACAGATATCACATAACAGTTCTGTATTCTTTTCTTTGTTGCTAACTAATATTTTTCTGTCTCTTAAAAGACGGGTAACTGTGCCTTAAACATTACACAACGGTGTGTAATAAAGTACGCTACAAAGATCTGCTAGAACCTCTAAGCTACATGAGCATACGTCTCGCACTGCTTTCCCCTGTCTCTCCTTTCCTCTATCCGACCTGTGAGTATTAAATTCTCCAGGTCTTTCTTCCTCATTAGTGTGCCAGGAACTACAATGGTCTCTCCCTGATGTTAAATATGAGTTTTCTTCTCGTTTGCATCCTTTCTAACATCTCATCGTTGCAAACATGCTCTATCTTTGGTATCCTCAGCATCATTATGTAAAACTACATTTCTGCTGCCTCGAGCTTCTCCTTCATCCTTGATGCGATCGTCCAACATTCACTTCCATACATGACCGACTGGGAAGAAGATTATCCCGCAGTAGGTTGCCATTGCTTTCTACGGTAGACTGGTTGCCGACCAAGTCAATAGAACTCAATCTGTTCTGTTATTTGACTCATAGCTAGAGGGAGAAGAGATGCATCATATTATTACATAGTAATTAGTGGGGGATCAGTTTATCACTTCATGACAATATAAAACAAATCCCCCACTTTATGCCCAGTAGAAACTTTGATTATGCGTCCAACTATTATATTCAATCAGTCAGTTAAGTGCCATACGTGATACACACTAGGGCGATCATGTCTCTTTTGAGACATGACTGATTGGGCAGAGGATTATTTCGCAGTAGGTTGCCATTGCTTTCTGCGGAAGACTGGTTGCCGATTAAGGCAACACAATCTGTCCTGTTACTTCACTCATAGCTAGAGGGAGAAGAGATGTATCATATTATTACATAGTAATTAGTGGGGGATCAGTTTATCACTTCATGACAATATAAAACAAATCCCCCACTTTATGCCCAGTAGAAACTTTGATTATGCGTCCAACTATTATATTCAATCAGTCAGTTAAGTGCCATACGTGATACACACTAGGGCGATCATGTCTCTTTCGAGACATGACTGACTGGGCAGAAGATTATCCCGCAGTAGGTTGCCATTGCTTTCTGCGGAAGACTGGTTGCCGATTAAGGCAACACAATCTGTCCTGTTACTTCACTCATAGCTAGAGGGAGAAGAGATGTATCATATTATTACATAGTAATTAGTGGGGGATCAGTTTATTACAAGGCATATAGAAAAAGAAGAAAGCAGAGCCTTGGTTTTGCTTATTATTTTCGAACTGTCAAAGATATAAGATTTCATGGGAAATGAAACTGTCATTTCTGGGCCGGCATGAGAAGATCAACTAAACACGAAATGATATGAAGCAGTAACTATTATATTTCTCTGACCAATTGTGACTAGTAATAACAACAATTTCCCCATTTTTCACTTATTAGAACCTCTAATTAATGTCATTTATTGTAATTAATGCATTATCAATTCATGCACTACTTACTAAATATTGGACTCTTTGGGCTGAGCAAAACGATATTTTCTTTTTGCCAATGGAAGTTGAGAGCAATAATTTTGCCAAGTAGGTGAGGCTTGTTAATAATATACCTAAAAAGGGAAAGAAGTTGTTCTGTGGGTAATTAATAAATATTTTGTTTACCGACAGACTGAAACCTGTGTATGAGTGCGTCCGCACATATTGCTATAGATAGAGCGATAGGCAGATCGATATATTCTTCATCTTCATGTACCGTGTCCTTTCAGGACGTATGCAATCATGGTATTCCACTTGGCTGTCTCTCAATATTTTTCTCTTCGTATCGCTTTTGAGCGCCGCTTTATCAACCATTTGCTCAGACCTAACAAGTACGTCTCGAGCTGCTTTCCCCTGTCTCTCCTTCCATTTATCCGACCTTTGAGTATCAAGTTCTCCAGGCTCTCCTTCCTTATTAATTGTCCAGGAACCTCATTTGTCTCTTCCTGATATTTATTATCATTTTTCTTCTCGTTTGCATCCTTTCCAACACCTCATCGTTGCACACGGGCTTCGTCCATGGTATCCTCAGCATCCTTCTATAAAACCACATTTCTGCTGCTTCAAGCTTCTGCTTCATCCTTGAAGAGATCGTCCAGCATTCACCTTCATACAGTAGGACAGAATTTCACTACTATATCGCTATTACTTAGTTACACCAACGAGAAAACCTGAACTCTCTTGCGTGTCCACAACAGTAAACTATTACCTTAGTATTTTTTATTAGGGACTAAATTTCACTCAGTTTCTTCCCCAGAACTGTTAATTTGTGGGAGAGACTCCCTAGAGGATGCTTCCCCGACAACTAAAATCTCTTTATATCCAGGGTCAATCGATATGCATCCTAATAATATGCATATCTTACTTTCTCTATTCCCCTCTCTTACAACTATTTCAGTGTATTGCATTATGTGGACAAAAAGAGGAATCGGGGAACCGAGTTCGAATTCCAGTTGAATTCATTGCATTCACTTACGCGCAAATACCCCTGGGAAAGGTATTAATCCGTCTCTTCCTTCCAGTTATGGGTTAAATAATAAGACAGATTGGGTTCTATAGCCTTGGTCGGCAACCAGTCTACCGCAGAAAGCAATGGCAACCTACTGCGGGATAATCTTCTGCCCAGTCAGTCATGTCTCTTTCGAGACATGATCGCCCAAGCGTGTATCACGTATGGCACTTAACTGACTGAATATAATAGGTGGAAGCATCATCAAAGTTTCTACTGGTCATAAAGTGGGGGATCTGTTTTCTATTGTCATGAAGTAGTAAACTGATCCCCCACTAATTACTACGTATTAATATAATATTATAATCCACCTCTTCTTCCTGCTGCTATGGATTGGATAGCAGGACAGATTAGGTTCTATAGATTTGGTCGGCAACCAGTCTACCGCAGAAAGCAATGGCAACCTACTGCGGGATAATCTTCTTCCCAGTCAGTCATGTCTCTTTTGAGACATGATCGCCCAAAGCTTGTATTACGTATGACACTTAACTGACTGAATATGATAAATGGAAGCATAATCAAAGTTTCTACTGGGCATAAAGTGGGGGATCTGTTTTCTATTGTCATGAAGTAGTAAACTGATCCCCCTTTAATGACTACTTATTAATATAATAATATAATCCACCTCTGCTTCCTACAGCTATGGGTTGAATAGCAGGACAGGTTGGGTTCTATAGATTTGGTTGGCAACCAGTCTACCGCAGAAAGCAATGGCAACCTACTGCGGGATAATCTTCTGCCCAGTCAGTCATGTCTCTTTCGAGACATGATCGCCCAAGCGTGTATCGCGCATGGCACTTAACTGACTGACTGAACAAAAAGTAAAAAGAATAGCTCTGTGTTGCGTTTTTTTTTTTATCTCAGAGAATGAGATTTTTGACATTGTTTGCAAAAAAAAAAAAAAAAAACAATTACTTCATTTGACATTTTAGTTGTGGAGATTTTACTCGCAATGACATTTTAAGCGACGCAATTACATTTTGTCACAAAACAAAATATTCATTTCTCTGCTTGACAAAAGTTCAATCAACAAATTTTTCAACGTTACTTTATCAGAATCCCCGCGTCAACGCCCATTGTCCCATTTATCCAAATACATTTTTTTATCGTTTCACCCCAAGCAAGGCGCTACCCCCACTGATACGCTCACATAAGAGTAAAAGTTTAGACAGGAGGAGAATGAAGAGAAAAACGAACCAGTTACAGGGTGGTATAAGTGAAATGGCAAGAGAAGGATGGGAACACAGGTGTGAAGACATTTGCGAAGGTAGACAGACAGGAAAAGAACAAGATATACAGGGTGATGTAGAAAGAACTGGAGTCAAGTGGATAAGAGATGGGAATTGACATTGCATTTAAATTCGTGGGGGTTGTAGCCGTCAGGAAAGCAAGTATACCGAAGAGAGTTCCACAGCTGGGAAGTGCGAGAAAAAGCTGCTAGAGTAGAATTGTCGACTGTATTTGGTTGATCTAACTGTAAATGGGTTGTTGCCAGTCTGCTTGCAAGAGTAAATTCTTGTGGCGGGGACACCAGTGACATACGTTCGTCGGAGCAGAAGCCATGAAAATATTTGTAGAATAGACAGAGGGAAGCCACATCATGCCGGTGAGAAAGTGGCTGAAGTCGAGCTGCCAAGTCGGGACCAATCACATTGCAGATTCTCCTTTGGAGCCTGTCGAGTATACTGAGATAAATAGCAGGGGAGCCTGACCATATATGACAGCAGTATTCTATGCACGGACGGATGGTTGATTTGTATATATGCAAGCATTCTATGCACAGGCGGATGGTTGAATCAATTTTAAAATTTATAAATCTGGTGTTCCTGCTATACATGTAGAGATTTGGTATAAAAAGAAGAATCGGCAATATTATTCGTCCTGACCTGACGTATCGGCTTCAGTCACTTTTCCACCACAGTAAGGCTGCCTCCCTTTGCCTTTACTTTAAATATTCTCATAGTAATTGTTCTGATGAATTCTTCTCTGTGGTACCTAGACAATAGACAACCGCACCTACCTGCCATTAGCATGGAACAGGCTTGCCTCCCAGAGAGTAAAACACTACGCCTGCTTGGCCTGACACTCTCAGCGAACCTCAAGTGGAATTCCTATATCGAATCCATTGCTAAATCCGCTGCTATGAAAGTCGGTTCTCTGTGCAGGGCCTGGAAGTTTTTTCGTCTGAATCTATCCTGCACATATATAAATCTACCATCCGCCCGTGCATTGAATACTGCTGCCACATCTGGTCGGGTGCCCTTGCTATTCTCCTCGGGCTTCTCGACAAAGTACAACGGAGAGTCTGTAATGTGATCGATACCGACTTGGCAGACCGCCTGCAGCCTCTCTCTCACCGGCGCGACGTGGCTTCCCTGTGTCTCTTCTATAAATACTTTCACGGCTCTACTCCGATGAACTTAGATCACTGGTGACCCCTAGGTACGAATTTGCACGAGATACTAGATTAGCAACTAGATCCCACCCTTTTACAGTGAAACCGATAAAATGCAACCGCAATTTCTACTCCAACAGTTTGTTTTCTCGCGCTTCCCGACTGTGGAATCCCCTTCTACATGATTGCTACAATCTCCAGGAGTTTAAATGTAAGGTCAATAGACACCTCCTAACACACTAACTCGCATTCATTCTTTCAAACACTCTTCCCATCTACCCAACCCCCAGCCTCCGTATCCTTACCCATCTATCACCCTCCTTTTGACATTTTCTATATCTAACCACTCTTTCTCTTTACCTTACCCTATGTAGCCCCATGCGCAATGTGGCAATGGAATGCCTTGCTTGGGGTGAAATGATTAAAAAAAAAATCTAGATTTTATGAATTTAAGCGCAGTAATCAGAGATCCAAAATCGAATTGGCATGGCGAAAGACGCGTTCCAGAAGCTAAGTAAATTATTAAGACACAGGAAGCTTTCACTAGAAACAAAGAAGAGAATACTAAATTGTTATGCGATGTCAACTCTTCAATATGGCAGTGAATGTTGGACAATATTAAGAAAGATGAAGGGAAAACTTGAGGCAGCTGAAATGTGGTTCTACAGAAGGATGCTGCGGATATCATGCACCAAACATGACGAGGTGTTGGAAAGAATGGAAACGAAAAGGAAATTAATATTGAGCACCAGGAAGAGATAACTGAAGTTCCTGGGACATGCAATGAGGATGGAGGGCTTGGAAAACCTGATACTAACATGCCAGATAGAGGGGGAAAAGAGACAGGGGAAAGCAGCGGATAACATATATGAAGAGGCTGAGCAGGAGGATGACAGAACGGGGGCTGCGAGACGTTACAGACGAAAGCGTGCTAAGAGCCACTCGGGATAGGGAGATGTGGAACGCAATGATCGTCTACGTCCTAAAAGGACAAGGCACATAGAAGAAAAAAGGCTAGGTTAGCGGCAAGGTCTCAAACCTTTTACAGTTGAAATAGCTAGATGTAACCGCAAGTTCTATGCTAACAGTTTCTTCTATTGCACGTCAAGCTTACTGAAAGAGCTTCCAGTTTTATGCTATCCAGACAATTTTGATCTTCAAATATTTAAATGTAATTTCAGTCGTTATAATCTATCTTCTTAGACCTTGCTCTTTTATTATTTTCTCTATGTTATAGAAATTTTCTTTTTTCGCATAATCTCTAGCACTCAGTAACCCCTTGCGTCTTAATGACTTTATTGCCTTATTTGAATTAAAATCGTTAAGAAAATATTTAAAACGAATTTTTGATGCGCATGTTGAGGACTAGATTTGCAAGCCTGACACTTTTGAGTTCATCATTGCAAAAATTGGGTGCTTCTACTACTAAATAAATTGAAATTAAATAACAAGAAATACATTTTGAACGAATATCGAAACACTATTGAGGAGGAAAGAGACTATGTTATGAACTAGATTCGCTAGCCTGGGACATTGCGTTTATCTTGACAAAAATTGGGTGCTTCTGTTATTAAATGAGTTGTAATTAAAGAACAGACATTACTTTCACTGTTAGCCTCATACTAAGACTGAGAAGAGAGCATGAAAGTCTGAAGACTTGATTGGCAATCTTGGGACTTTTTTTTTTTGTTTATCTTGGTTGTGATGTAATTAAAGACGAACTAATATTGCTTTCATGACCAGCCACATATTGATCTCGTGTTAAGTAGTGTAAATTTTCCCAGGAAATTTTTTTGGAAGATTTTTATTAAAATATATAACCTTTGACTTTCAGCTTTGAATCTCAGTATAAATGTCTGTCATTATTTTTTGATCTCAGTACATCCCGTGACCTAACATTGCATTTAAAAGGTCAGATTATTTTTTATTGGCGGAATTGAAATAGATTTATGTCTATTTTTGTGTATGTATCAGTAGAAGGTTTACTTGCTTGCCTTGCATATATCGTGATTAAATTATTGGTGAGACCGACGCTGACATATTTAAAAACACTCATTGGTTCGGGCGACGACGATGATATTAAAAGGCCCATGTTTCTACTAATCATGTCAGAAAAGCGTTTTACATGTTTAAATTATATAAAAATAATTTATTTTCCATAATAATATTTCAAGAATTGAACATTTAAATCGTTCTTTAATATCATGGGGACATCTGAAATTAATAGTGATTTTCTAAGCATAACTTAGATGTCAGACAAGGCCGAATGTTTGAGGTACTCAGTGAGGATCGAACTCGCTACTCCGTCGTAATAGTTCCAGCGAGACAAGCTTGCCTAAACGCAGCTTAGATGTGGCCCAAGGCTAAGAGTAAAGGGCACCAAGTGAGAATCAAACTCAATATAATGTAATGTGATAGATACCGACTTGGCAGACCGCCTGCAGTCTCTCTCCCACCGGCGCGACGTGGCTTCCCTGTGTCTCTTCTATAAATACTTTCACGGCTTCTGCTCCGATGAACTTAGATCACTGGTGCCCCCTAAATACGAATTTGCACGAGATACTAGATTGGCAACTAGATCCCACCCTTTTACAGTGAAACCGATAAAATGCAGCCGTAACTTCTACTCCAACAGTTTCTTTCCTCGCACTTCCCGACTGTGGAATTCTCTTCCACACGATTGCTTCCCCGACGGCTACAATCTCCAGTAGTTTAAATGTAAGGTCAATACACACCTCCTAACACACTAACCTGCTCCCATTCTATCAAGCACTCTTCCCATCTGCCCAACCCTCATCCTCGCTATCCTTACTCATCTGTCACCTTCCTCCTGACATTCCCTATGTCTAACCACTCCTTCTCTTTATCTTTCCCTATGTAGCCCCATGCACAATAGTGGCAGTGGAATGCCTTGCTTGGGGTGAGATGATTTAAAAAAGAAAATCTATTAAATTGTAATGATTCTAGCTAGACAAGCTTGCTGACCATCCGATAGTAATACGAATGTAACCAAAAAGCGTTTATACATAAATAAATAAATACATGTCGGAGTACTTCCACCTGTGGAAATGGTGAACAAATTTGTCCCGCTCGATCAATTACAACCGAGTGGTTAGTTCGGTCTTTAGTTTCGGTCTCCATAGTTCCGGTTTTTGTCACGCGTTTGAGAAAATACTCCACAAAAATTGATGGAGATGCTCAGCAGGCTTGACATATTTGGGAAAGACTTAATCAAGAATTTTCACTGGCAACAAACCGTTTGTATATGGACAGGTAACGAATTCAGCAGGTATACAAAGATAGAAAGCGGCGTAAGACAACGATGTGTCTTTTCACCGGATTTATTTAACTTGTACAGCGAGAATATTTTGAGGACCCTAGAAGTTATCCCAGGATTCGTCATCGGAGGTCTAAATTTAAACAATCTAAGGTACGCAGATGATACAGTACTAATAGCAGACACAGAAAGGAAACTGCAAGACCTCCTACAGAAGGTAGCTGAAGAGAGCGACAAGAAAGGACTACAAATAAACTGCAAGAAAACCGAATGCATGGTCATCAGTAAAAAGGGCAGCCCAATATGCCTAAATAAAAGTCGGGGATACTAAAATCAAGCAGATACAAAAATGTAAATACCTGGGAAGTTTTCTAACAGAAGACGGAAAGTGCGACACAGAGATCCGAAGACGAATTGTCATGGCGAATGAAGCATTCCAGAAGTTGACTAAAGTTTTAAGAAACCGGACAGTTTCGCTAGAAACAAAGAAGAGAGTACTGGTTTGCTATGTGATGTCAGTTCTTCAATATGGCAGTGAATGTTGGACAATATCATCGAAGATGAAGGAAAAACTTGAAGCAACTGAAATGTGTTTCTACAGAAGGATACTGCGTACATAAAGAGGGGGATCAGTTCCATATTACAATCAATAGATAAACTTTGTGGTCAGAGCAGTTTCTATACATTTATATTCCTGAGATCCAAAAGCACAAAGATGCATTCCAGGAGCTGAGAAGTGTATTAAGAAACAGGACAATTTCACTAGAAACAAAGAAGAGAGTACTGGATTGCTATGTGATATCAGTTCTTCAATATGGCAGTGAATGCTGGACGATACCATTAAAGATGAAGGAAAAACTTGAAGCAACTGAAAAGTGGTTCTAAGGAAGGATGATGTGGATAACATGGGTCGAGTATGTGAGCAATGATGAGGTTTTAGAAATGATGGAAACGAAAAAGAAATTAATACTGAGCATCAGGAAGAGACAGTTGAAGTTCTTGGAACATGCAATGAAGGAGGGCTTAGAGAACCTGATACTAATAGGCCAGATAGAGGGGAAAGTGGCAGGTGAAAGCAGTGGATAACATATTTGAAGGGCCTGAGCAGGTGGATGACAGAACGGGGTTTGCGTGGTGTAACAAGGGAAGGCGTACTAAGAGCCACCAGGGATAGGGAAACGTGGAAAGCTATGATCGCCTACGTCCTGACGGAACAAGGCACATGGAAGAAGAAGAAGAAGAAGAAGAAGAAGAAGAAGAAGAAGAAGAACCGACGCTTAGTAAATTGTTATATATATACTATGTGCATTATTCGGACTATTGTTCTCATTTTTGTTGCCATTTGTACGACGTTTCGGCCGTTGTACGCTCCGGTTTTTTCAGTTGCTAGGAATTTCGAGCCGAAACCTTTATTACAATCACTTGGGTATATCCTTCTCATTCCTTGCATAGAGCCTCTTTTTGTGGTCATGACTTATCTCCCTTTAACCCTCTAATCTAGTTGTTCACTGTTGTAGCCTGGTATTGAACTCACAAATCTTTGTTGTCAAGTCACAGGAAATAACCAACGTCTATATCCACTGGACCATGTGGAAAAAAACAACTGGGTTTCTGGTAATAATCCTAATGTTCAGCAACCATTTTTTACCAAAGTTCATATTTCAATTTTTGGTATTGATGGTTTTCTCTAGTATTTTTTTATGTTAATGGTTTTTTTCTAGTGTTTTTTTTTTTTTTTTACCAAAGCTCATATTGCAATTTTGATACTAATGATTTTCTTTGAAACTCAGTATTAACGGTTCCCATATTGTATTCATCTCTATGCTTGGCCGGCTTAGGAGATTTTTGTAGCCTAGCATATGTGCTGATTCCTTAAGTTTACGTAGTTTCCAGTGGCGTTCTCTATCTAGTATTTCAACTTCATCCCATAGGGAGGCAGTGATCCCCTTTCTACCTCGTCTCACAAATGGCAACAAAGATGAAAACAATAGTCCGAATAATGTGAGTAGTGTAAATACTACCTCATCTCAGAAATATAGACAAATATTGTCATACCATATATATATATATATATATATATATATATATATATATATATATATATATAATTTCACTCTAAGTAAGGCGAGACCGCCACTGGTGCGCAGGGGGTTACAATGAGAGAAAATACAGGGTATAAGAGATAAAAGAAAGGATAAAAGATGAACGGGATTCAAAAAGGTAGAAGATAGCAATTGCCGTCGCCTTTAGATTTTTGAAGATGGTAGCTATCAGGGAAGCAAGTAAACGGAAAGGATTTCCACGAGCGGGAAGTGCGAAAAAAGAAACTATTCAAGTAGAAAAGACGGTTATATTTAATTATTTCAGCGGTAAAACCGTGGGACCTAGATTCGAATCTAGTATCACGCTTAAATTCACGGAGACTGACCACCAAAGAAAAAAGTTCCTCAAAGCAGTTGCCATGAAATTATTTGTAGAAAAGACAGAGGGAAGCCATTTCACGTGGGTGAGAAAGTGACTGAGTCGGGATACCAAGTTAGGACCGATTGCCCATCTTTTTTTTAAATTTTGTCAAGAACCTCGCCATGGAAAGAAAGAATAACGTTATTAATATAAAAAGTTGAAATTAATGCATGCAAGATTTCACAGTTCTAGCATCATTCCTTCATACATCTTTTCAGCCTACCCTTGTATTTCTATTGCATTGATATAAAATGCATTTACATTTAACTGAACATTAACTCCAACGTATACACCTACGATGTGCATTCAGGAATTTTAGATTATACGATTGTAATTAAGTCAGATTATTATATTATTAGTTTAACATTTCTATACAAAAACTGATCTAACAAATTTTGTTATTACCGGACGAACAAAACACACCCTCGTAAAAACTGCTTATCACAATTGACTGCAGAATTCAGTCGATATGTAAAGAATATTTGTGTACATAAAAGAATTTAGCAGCGTAAAATCACATCTTAATACCCGGGCCTGACATACAGATAGAGCCACTAATTAAAAAAATCGTATGACTTTTATGAAATACTAACCTTCAAATGGAACATGAGAAAATTTGGGCCCATTCGGGTTATTAGTTTACAAATTACTGTTATTTAAGTGAAACTACTGTTGCAAGTTTTCAAAACAATGAAAAAGTCTAAACTACGTGTGTTTATAAAGCATTGCTTTCTGATGAAAAAAATACTGTTCAAGCAAAGCAATGGCTTCAGAAAAAAATGGTTAAAAGATGGTATGCTGACTTTAAACGCAGTCGTACATATATAAATGATGCTGAGCACTCAGGTCACCCAAAATCGGCAGTTGTTTCGGAAAACACACACACACACACACAAAAATCCGAAAACATATTCTGGCCGATCTTAAAGAAGTTGTAATTAAAGAACAACACATACATCTTGAACGAATGTCGAAACACTATTTAGGAAGAAGGAGACTATGTTGAGAACTAAATTTGCAAGCCTGGGACATTTGCGTTTATCTTGACAAAAATTGGGTGCTTCTGTTATTAAATGAGTTGTAATTAAAGAACTGACATTACTTTCACTGTTAGCCTCATACCAAGACTGAGAAGAGAGCATGAAAGTCTGAAGACTTGATTGGCAATCTTGGGACTTTTTTGTTTATCTTGGTTGTTAAAGACGAATTGATATTAGTTTCATGACCAGCCACATATTGATCTCGTGTTAAGTAGTGTAAATTTTCCCAAGACATTTTTGAAAGATTTTTATTGAAAAATATAACCTTTGACTTTCAGCTTTGACTCTAAATTTGATCGTAAATTGAAGTTGCGTGAGATAGCAGAGGAGTTGAACACATCAGTAGGCAGTGTATTTACCATTTTGCTTGAACATTTGTTGACGAGAAAGGTGTGTTCAAAGTGCGTGCCGCGTTTGCTTACAGTCGATCAAAAGCAACAACGCGTTTACAATTCAGAGCGTTGTTTGAAACTGTTTCAACGCAACAAGAAGGGGTTTTTGCGTAGATATGTAACAATGGATGAAACATGGATTCACCACTTCACTTTGGAATCAAATCGGCAGTCAGCTGAGAGGACAGCAGCAGGTTAAAGCTGTCCAAAGCGACCAAAAAACGCAAACATCCACAGGCAAAATTTTGGCCACCGTATTTCGGGATGCGCAAAATTACTAGTTATACATATTCATAGTAAAATAAAATTAACAGTTGTACATTTTTGTAAAAGAAATTGCTAATACTCCCAAGAAAATTAAATTGATATACAGCTAAACAAATAAAGTATTATACTTGTATTTTCACAGACGTATAGTTGCTTCCATATTTGTTTTATCCAATCATTTTTAAAACTAATCCATGGTCCTGGAGCTCAGACTCAGCCTAAAGAATATTTGTGTGAAATTTGGTGAGAATCGGATAAAAATTGTGGATTTGTATAAAAGACATACAGACAAACAGACACACATAAATATCTTGCCTTTTATATATATATATGACTCTTTGGACGTTGGCACGAAAGACAAAAAAGCAATAGTTGTTTCCAGTTAAAAAATAAAAAATAAAAGAAAAATGAATGGATGTAAGTCAAATTTTGATTTCCTGGTATCGATATCAAATAAGTTTTTTTCGTCGTAAACAGAATTTTGAAGGCTAAATAAGTCCTCTGAGTAAATGGTATCATGGCTGAGACTAAGAACTACAATTATACTTACTTAGAGCCAAACCCGAAGAAAAACTAAAATAAAAGGGCTGAAAAAAAATACAGACATACAGGCAGATAAACAGACACACACACAAACATCTTGCCTTTTATATATATATATTATCGATTTTCTGCACTATTGTAAGAACTGCAACTTTGACATTTCTGAATATCGTTTCTTATGTCTTTGTCTATGAGTGCATCTAATTTGATTAAAATCGGACCACTCCTTCTATAACCCCATTTTTTCGATTATCGATTTTCGATATTTTTCGGTGCTACCTCGACACAAAACCTAGCTGAGAACACTTGCAGATGCTTATAGTACAACTGTGTAAATTTTCAAGAAAATCAGTTCAGCCGTTTCGGAGTCTATAGGTAACGGATACACACACACACAGACACAGAGACATACACACACAGAGACAAATTTCCATTTATAAATAAGTTTAGATAGTAAAATTTTGAAGCTTGTCTAAACAAAAACCTGTGAAAATTAGGTATTTCTGTACATTTTTCCAGACAATATTTAAATGTAAATGCTCAAAAACTGTAAAATATTTTAATTAATCTAATTTTTAATGTCAGTTCTTATGACAGGATAAAAGTGCGACATTGAGATGCGAAGACGAATTGGCATGTCCAAGGAGGCATTTCAAAAGCTACTGAGAGACAAGAAAAGTGTGCTAGGTGATGCCTGTTCTTCTGTATGTAAGTAAGTGCTGGATGATCTCCTCAAGGATGAAGGAGAGGCTTGAGGCAGCAGAAATGTAGTTTTACAGAAGGATACTGAGGATACTATGAACAGAGCACGTGAGCAACGATGAGGTGTTGGAGAGGATGGAAACGAGAAGAAAACTCATACATAACATCAGGAATAGACAGATGAGGTTCCTGGGACACCTTATGAAAAAAGAGGGCCTGGTGAGTTTAATACTCACAGGGTGGGTAGAAGGAAAGAGAGACAGGGAAAAGCAGCTCGAGATAGGACTGAGCAAATAGTCGGCGAAGCGGGGTTTGGGAGGAAATGTGCGGAAAGATACCAAAGCGGATATGCGTTGTGGTGCAGTGGATATCGACTCGGAACGGCAAATCGGGAAGACGAGTTCGAAATCCAGTTGAATTCCTTGCATTCACTTACGCGGAAATAACCTTGGGAAAGGTATTAATCCGTTTCTTCCATCCAGTTATGAGTTAAATAATAGGACAGATTGGGTTCTATAGCCTTGGCTGGCAACCAGTCCAGCACAGAAAGCAATGGCAACCTATTGCCGGATAATCTTCTGTCCAGTCAGTTATGTCTCGAAAGAGACATGATCGCCCAAAGTGTGTATCACGTATGGCACTTAACTGACTGACCAAGAGGAAAAATATTGAGAGCGACAAAAGTGAGAGTCAAGTGTAAACCCATGATCGCCTACATTGTGAAGGGACAAGAAGCCTTATCACATCAAAATCTAGCTTGAATACCAAGTGAAATATTCTAAACAAAAAAAGGGAAAATCAACCTAATCAACCCTCCTACTATGCAATTATCATAAATACGCTTATAATTAATAACGACATCTGATATACCCAATAAACGATCTCACGCATCGTTTGACACCTATAATCCACTCCAGTCTGTCATAACTAATTTCCGTTTATGGAAATCAAATCTAGTGAGATTCCATCATCGTCGATCAGACACAGAACTGTTGCCAACCGTGACGAACAGATGCTCCTACGGGAAGGGCTCATGCCTTGAACAGCTACTGGAACTTAAGCTCAACCCAGACCTAAAGAGTACCTCATATAATAATCGGTTCGCTGTAGTGCAATGAAAGCTTGGTTACTGTGTCGTTCAAGAAAATTTATCTCGTAAAAGTCTATCTGACACAAAAGTCCGAGTATGGGCTGAAAATTTCTATGAAGGAGTGACGCTGTGAAATCTTGCATGCATTTATTCAAACTCTTTTTAGTAATAACTTCATTTTTTATTTCCTTATCACCTGACATCTGACCGTTCAAAAAAGACTTCAAATGTCCGAGTATGGGCTGAAATTTTCATAGGCTGACTATGAAGGAATGACGCTGTGAAATTTTGCATGCATTAATTCAAACTCTTTTTAGTAATAACTACATCTCAGGTAAATCTGATGTCTGACTTTCCAGGCAAAATGATATCTTAATTCAAAAGTAATAAGTAGCTACTTATCTTTAAAATGTATATAATTTGGCACTGACATGGTTGCTATATTAGTGGATGACGTCCAGCTTTATCAAAAGTGCCAAAGTGGGTAGCTGAATTTAACTCTTTTTGATAGCTAGAGTTGATAGTTCTTTTGTTGGAGGGCAGAGACGGAATAAAAACCATTCCCAATGGTGAAGGTACATTTATAAAACCTAAATTCCGTCCAGGAATTGAAAACTGCTGCCATATCTGGTCTGGTGCTCCTGATATACCAAATTAAATTTTTTGATAAAATTCAAAGAAGAATTTGAAATGTAATCGGTCTTAAATTGGCATCTGGACTTCAGTCCCTTTCTCACCAACATGACGTGGCTCCCCTCTGTCTTTTCTATAAATATTTTTATGACGTGCCTTTACCCTAAGAACCTGACCACATGCATTTAAGCGCGTTAATAGTTTGGCACCTTTCTTTTACTGCTGAAATAACTAAATGCAACCGTCACTTCTACTCCAACAGTTTCTTTACTCGCACTTCCCGCTTGTGGAACTCTCTTCCATTTACTTGATTTCTTGATATATCAGTCAGTTCAGTGCCATATGTGATTCACGCTTGGATGATCATGTCTTGAAAGAGATTTTCAGCAGTAAGTTGACATGACTTTCTGTGGTATACTCATGGCCAACCAAGGCTATAGAACCTAATCTGTAATAGAATCATAGATAGAGAGAGAAGCGACGGATTCATACTTTTCCCAGGGGTATTTGTGCGTAAGTGAATGCAAGGAATTCAACTGGAATTCAAACTCGGCTCCCCAAATAACAATAAAATGCACTAATTTTTCCAAATTCGTGAAAAATGTTGTTTAGGGTATATAAAAATTCAAACGTAATATGGGAAAACGGCATATTAATTTCACGAATTGGAAAGGTAATATATTTAATAAAAGGAAAAAAAAATGGGAATAGAAAAGACATTACAATCAGATTAATGATTTACTGAAGAAAGACTCGCAATAAAATAAAAATCTATGCAAGTATTGTATGATATTATTGACGTATCAACACACCAATAATTCGCTAAACATACAAGTACTATTACCAGAAAAAGAAAACGTATGGAAAAAAAAAACTGAAGGTTCTCCCAACGTACACGTAAAAAATACAATGTTTAGAACATTGGCGAACTGCTGGGTACTAATAAATAAAATAAAATATTTACAAGTACAAAGTAATCTCAAAAGGTTGGGAAGTTGTTGAGTAAAAATACACCCTGGATAACACAAATGAACTGATCAGTCTCTGATTTTGATAAGGTTTTATCTTCGGCACTTTTCCCTCTGCGTTTTCTTTTTTTTTTTTAATCATCTCACCCCAAGCAAGGCATTCCACTGCCACTATTGTGCATGGGGCTACATAGGGGAAGGTAAAGAGAAGGAGTGGTTAGACATAGGGAATGTCAGGAGGAAGGTGACAGATGAGTAAGGATAGCGAGGATGAGGGTTGAGCAGATGGGAAGAGTGTTTGATAGAATGGGAGCAGGTTAGTGTGTTAGGAGGTGTCTATTGACCTTACATTTAAACTCCTGGAGATTGTAGCCATCGGGGAAGCAATCGTTTGGAAGGGAATTCCACAGTCGGGAAGTGCGAGGAAAGAAACTGTTGGAGTAGAAGTTACGGCTGCATTTTATCGAGTTCACTGTAAAAGGGTGGGATCTAGTTGCTAATCTAGTATCTCGTGCAAATTCGTATTTAGGGGCACCAGTGATCTAAGTTCATCGGAGCAGAAGCCGTGAAAGTATTTATAGAAGAGACACAGGGAAGCCACGTCTCGCCGGTGGGAGAGAGACTGCAGGCGGTCTGCCAAGTCGGTATCTATCACATTACAGACCCTCCTCTGAACCTTATCGAGAACCCCGAGGAGAACAGCAGGGGCACCCGACCAGATATGGCAGCAGTATTCAATGCACGGGCGGATGGTAGATTTGTAAATGTGCAGGATAGATTTAGACGGAAAAAACTTCCGGGCCCTACAAAGAGAACCGACTTTCATAGCAGCGGATTTAGCAATGGATTCGATATAGTTATTCCATTTGAGGTCCGCTGAAAGTGTGAGACCAAGGAGGCGTAGTGTTTTTTCATTTAGTTTTTTAAGGACGCCTACAAAGATCAACCAAAATAAAACAACCAGATAGAAAAAAGACATGTTGTTAGGGAGGGAAAGAAACTTAATAGTCATATTTTCGTATCTGAAGGAAGATGCTAATTAGAAATAATGTTCCCAGATTGATATGTACATACATAGGCAGTCAGTGATTTATGGCCAAGTGAAAGAATTGGTCAGGAATTAAGCTGCTCGAGTTTGATCCCACCACCCTCTTCAAAAAAATCTTAGCCCCTAAGTGGCCTCCCACCAACTTTCAGAGTTTCACAATCCCCACTGTTGCTATGGTTGGCAAAGTATGAAAAACAGGAAAGTCTACACATCCTCACAAACAGATATGAACAGACCGATAATATCAGATCTCAAGTGAAATACATACATATGATCCACGCTAAAGATACTGGAAAGATGATCAAGTCCCTGTGCCACTCCAGGAGGTGTATATAATTGTGGATGTGTATAAAGGACATACAGACAGATAAACAGACACACACACAAACATCTTGCATTATATATATATATATATATAATCGATTTTCTGCACTATTGTAAGAACTGCAACCTTGAAACTTCTGAATATCGTTTCTTATGTCTTTGTCTATGAGTGTATCAAATTTGATTAAAATCGGACCACTCCTTCTATAACACGATTTTTTCGATTATCGATTTTCGATATTTATAGGGAGTCCCTCGACACAAAACCTAGCTAAGAACACTCGCAGACGCTTATAGTACAACTGTGTAAATTTTCCAGAGATTTTCCGGATACACACACAGAGACAAAGTTCCATTTATAAATAAGTTTATATATATATATATATATATATATATATATATATATATATATATATATATATATATGAAATTTGTAAGAGCATCAAAGGTGATAAAAAGTGAAGATTATAAGCAAAAGAAAGATAAATGAGAATTGAGTCTTTTCAAGAAAATCGGTTCAGCCGCTTCGGAGTCTATAGGTAACGGACATACACACACACGCACATACAGACACACACAAACATACGCACACACACAGACAAAGTTCCATTAATAAAGAAGTTTAGATATAGATACATACTTATCTACATACGTAGATACATACGTATCTATATATCTTCTCGGCTGACGATCACCAGATCGTGGAATTAAGTATCGACTCTAACGCGTTTGCTCCCAGAAACTGTAACTAAGGGCTGTTCAGCGTAGTTGCAGTATAAATCACAAATTGGCTCTGTGGATGTTATTGAGCAAACATACACAAATGTGCCTGAGAAGGAGTCCGCAACGGGGATTATCTAGCTGCCCTGGTAGACTGTAGTTAAAATGGACGCTTTACTTTCAACAAAATTTACTTTCAATTATTGTATTGGTGTTGCCTTATAATGAACCATATCTCATGGTAGGAAAACGGTTGCCAATGTGTGATCTAAAGCCACTGCACAAGCCTTGCTGTTCTTATAGAAAATATGTAAAGTTCCTTCATGTGAAATGTTTTGATATTTCTTGATAAAAATTTTGCGATGTTTGTCACTAAATTCTGCAGTGTTACACTTCGGCGCTATTAAATTCAGTAGATAAATTCTTGTTTTCACGGTATATTAGCATGACGATTGATGGCGACGAAGAAAAGTTTCCATTTGATAGAACCAAGGAACCTTCGTCTATTAAGGAGCAGATTGGTGAAGGGAGAATATCGTTGCCGAAGACTCTGTCAGTTGGATTTGCACAAAATAATTCCAGATGTAACAACGAAACAAAATCACTTTGGTATTAGATATGAATATAGACTGGCGACATAAAAGTCCGAATTTATAATCAACATTTCATCGATTTTAATCTATGAATGAAGAAAAAACGATAAATGTTCTTACAGTTTATGCTTTTGTTTATTTTAATACTAAGGTATGCTTCGTATGTTGGTTCTCTAATTGTCTATGGGGCACCCAAGGAGAATCGAACCCAGTTCTCAGTCGGAATTGATTTAGTAAAACAAGCTTGCTAACCATCGTGTCATGTCGAAATATCTGATGTATGCGTCTCCTATGGTGATTTTATAAGCATAGCTAAGATGTTTCATTAGACCGAATGTATGAGGTACCCAGTGCGGATCGCACTCACGTTTCAGTCGTAATTGATATAGCAAGACAAAGTTGCTAAACGTCACACCACACTGAAATGCCCCAAAGGGCACATTTCGTATGGAGATTCTGTAAGCTTCACTTTGATGTGGCACAAGGCCAAAAGCATAGAGCACCCAGCGAGAATTTAACTCACTACTCAGTCGTAATCCACATCGGAGTGCCCGAATGTATTGGGTGTAGGTAGTAAAATCATTGTCGGCACAAAAAGGAAAATCTGCGAGTCGGGTTCAAAATACGGCCTCGTATAATAATTTTTTATGATGTGTCTAAGATTTTTTTTAGTATTGCCTTTGATATTGTTCTTTCTGTAATCATATCCTACTAAACCCTAAACGTATCTCGCTATAATAATTCTTTATTTATTTGGCCGGGAAGCGTAGGAATAATATCCTTGGCTATTTAATATCACCAAATTTTAGTTCATTCAGTTCTGTCAGGCTTTTCTTGGCTTATTCCATTGCATATTATTAATAAGACATTGCTTAAGAATGCCACGCCCATCATTTTTCAAAAGACGTTATGTCTAGTTTCGGGTTTCAGGGAGGGATAGCTCCTCCGATGGTGGAACACTCTTGCTCCTTTAGGAGCTGTTCATCCATGTTGGATGATGTGTTTGGGTTAACGAGGTGTTAAGATATTGTCCCTTCTGTACGCTTACATTGCTTTCTTCTTTTTCTATGTGCCGTGTTCCTTTAGGACGTTGGCTTCCCACAATTCACTGTCATTTGCAGCTCTTAACAGATATTGTCCTTTTGTCATCTCTTCTTAAACTTTTTCCAATCAAACATCTTTTTCGCTAGAATTGCTACATTCTGGATCAGACTCCTACGTGGATGCTTCCTTAAGCACTACAATATTCATGTCTTCAAGTTAAGACTCAATTCTCATTTATCTTTCTTTTGCTTATAATCTTCACTTTTTATCACCTTTGATGCTCTTACAAATTTCATATATATATATATATATATATATATATATAAACTTATTTATAAATGGAACTTTGTCTCTGTGTGTGTATCCGTTACCTATAGACTCCGAAACGGCTGAACCGATTCTCTGGAAAATTTACACAGTTGTACTATGAGCGTCTGCGAGTGTTTTTAGCTAGGTTTTGTGTCGAGGTACCCCCGATAAATATCGAAAATCGATAATCGGATAAATCCGGTTATAGAAGGAGTGGTCCGATTTTAATCAAATTTGATACACTCATAGATAAAAACATAAGAAACGATGTTCAGAAATTTCAAGGTTGCAGTTCTTACAATAGTGCAGAAAATCGATTATATATATATATATGAATCGATACGAGGAAATTCATTTTTCTTTCAGTCTACGGTTTAGCGTTAACTGAAAACAACTATTGCTTTTTAGTCTTTCGTGCCAACGTCCAAAGAGTCTGAGCTCCAGGACCATGGATTAGTTTTAAAGCTTTCATTACACCCGAGCAACCGAGCAACGCCGGGCGATGCTGCTAGTATATATATATATATATATATATATATATATATATATATATATATTACTTATTGTATTTTATCATATATATATATATATATATATATATATAATTTAATATAATATATAATTTATTAATATATATATATCTTTTTCGCTAGAGATGCTACATTCTAGAACAAATTCTTACGTGGATGCTTCCCTGAGCACAACAATCTTCACGTTTTCAAGTCATGGCTCAATTCTCATTTATGCTTGATAATCTTCACTTTTTATCAACTTTGGTGCGCTTACTAATTTCACACACACACACACACACACACGCACGCACGCACGCACACACACACACACACACACACACACACACACACATATATATATATATATATATAATTATGAATTAAAAATACTTTACGACACGGAAATGTCTATGTTTCGAGATTTCTGTCTCGTCATCAGGCAACGTTAGATGTCTGTTGTGAAAATGATTCACATTTAACCCTCTAGGGCCATTCGTATCATATTTGATACAGTATTTCCCTATAAGGAAACATTTGGTATTTCCCTATAAGGAAACATTTGGTATTCATTGACTGAGCAGTCAGTACTGCTTTCATTTGAAATTTATAAAATTTTTCAGGATAATATTTCTTTCAAGTCTTGTTTTCATACTGTATCAAATATGATACGAATGGCCCTAGAGGGTTAATACAAGAAACAATCCGTTTACTATTTATGTGGAAAGACATAAAATTTATGTGTGTTTTCCTTTTAACTAATCAGAATAAAGATTAACTATGAAATTTGGCCAGTAGTTTCTATTTTTAAAGAATACATTCTTTTTTTCATCCTTAACATTATTTTTTTTACTATGATATAAAAGTTAGAGTCGGAAGATAATTTTTAGTCCAAAATTATAATATTTAATATCCGTCTTAGTTTTGACTTCCTACTGAACTTAACCGTATGCTACTCTCGCCATTTTTCTTTTAGCGGAAAGCGAAAGATCCACATTACGTGGCTCTTTAATATCACTAGTTTTAATTGTATTTTTCTTATACTATTTTTGGTAAATTTTCGTTGTAAGTCCCGTCGCTTTTCCCTTTCAAATTTATCCAAAATAGTATTATCTCCGTGCAAATGTATATGCTGAACTCAAATCAACTGTTAGTTATTCAAGAAACTTACCTTTTTTTTTTATCTAAATGTCCATAAAAAAACGAACTATATCTTGCACTTTTTCTCTCCCGTAACTCTCACAAAGTCATGTAATTAACTGCAGAATGATGGACTGCGCATTTGAACGAATTTTGGCAAATTTTTTGTCTATTTTTCTTCATTTACTGATACTTACGGCGATGTACTTCCGGAAGTTAAAGTAATGCGCTATTGTATTTCTACACTTGTTACTCTCATAACAGGAAGTACATCGCCGGAAGTTTCAGTAAAGGAAGAAATTCGACCAAAATTGCTGCCTACGTAGAACGTCATTCTGCAGTTAAGTACATGACTTCGTGAGAGTTACGGGAGAGAAAAAGTGCAAGATATAGTTATGGACTTTCAAAGCAAAAAAGTTAAATTTCTTCAATAATTAAATGTTGATTTGAGTTCAGCATATACATTTGCACAGAAATAATGCTATTTTGGTTAAATTTGAAGCGGGGGAAAAGCCGTCGGTACCTAAACGAACATTTACCCTATTTTTTATGTTACTCTTGATGAAGACCTTGTTACACATATCACATCCATTCATTTCAAAAAGTTGTTATCATTAAAATTATTCCTTTCTATTATTTTCAATTTTAAATATTTTATCTTGAAGTTTCAGGTTTCGGGGTTCAAGGAGAGGTAGTAGCTTCTACGGTGCAACCATCTTAATCCTTTGGTAGCAGTTCGTCCACGTTGGTTTTCAACGAAGCTTAACTCTCATCTGCAGCTCCAAATAGCTGTTTGCATACAACAGCTGCCACACCCAGATAAACTGCTACGACTGGCGGACAAACGTGGTGATGGTAGTCGATGGAAACCTTTGATAATTTCGGGACTGAGCCCTACTGCATATGAAGACAGATTACTGGCGGAGTGGGTAGATGAGATCTCTTATAGATCCAAAGGCCATAGGAGCGGTTTCAGCAATTGCCATAGTGTGCATCAGACCATGGATAGGACTCTTAGAAGTCCCGATCGTTGGAGGTCACCTGCTGTAACGGTTTTCAACCAAGCTCAACTCTCATCTGCAGTTCCAAATAGCTGTTTGCATGCAACAGCTGCCACACCCAGATAAACTGCTACGACTGGCGGACAAACGTGGTGATGGTAGTCGATGGAAACCTTTGATAATTTCGGGACTGAGCCCTACTGCATATGAAGACAGATTACTGGCGGAGTGGGTAGATGAGATCTCTTATAGATCCAAAGGCCATAGGAGCGGTTTCAGCAATTGCCATAGTGTGCATCAGACCATGGATAGGACTCTTAGAAGTCCCGATCGTTGGAGGTCACCTGCTGTAACGGTTTTCAACCAAGCTCAACTCTCATCTGCAGCTCCAAATAGCTGTTTGCATACAACAGCTGCCACACCCAGATAAACTGCTACGACTGGCGGACAAACGTGGTGATGGTAGTCGATGGAAACCTTTGATAATTTCGGGACTGAGCCCTACTGCATATGAAGACAGATTACTGGCGGAGTGGGTAGATGAGATCTCTTATAGATCCAAAGGCCATAGGAGCGGTTTCAGCAATTGCCATAGTGTGCATCAGACCATGGATAGGACTCTTAGAAGTCCCGATCGTTGGAGGTCACCTGCTGTAACGGTTTTCAACCAAGCTCAACTCTCATCTGCAGTTCCAAATAGCTGTTTGCATGCAACAGCTGCCACACCCAGATAAACTGCTACGACTGGCGGACAAACGTGGTGATGGTAGTCGATGGAAACCTTTGATAATTTCGGGACTGAGCCCTACTGCATATGAAGACAGATTACTGGCGGAGTGGGTAGATGAGATCTCTTATAGAACCAAAGGCCATAGGAGCGGTTTCAGCAATTGCCATAGTGTGCATCAGACCATGGATAGGATCTTAGAAGTCCCGATCGTTGGAGGTCACCTGCTGTAACGGTTTCAACCAAGCTCAACTCTCATCTGCAGTTCCAAATAGCTGTTTGCATGCAACAGCTGCCACACCCAGATAAACTGCTACGACTGGCGGACAAACGTGGTGATGGTAGTCGATGGAAACCTTTGATAATTTCGGGACTGAGCCCTACTGCATATGAAGACAGATTACTGGCGGAGTGGGTAGATGAGATCTCTTATAGATCCAAAGGCCATAGGAGCAGTTTCAGCAATTGCCATAGTGTGCATCAGACCATGGATAGGACTCTTAGAAGTCCCGATCGTTGGAGGTCACCTGCTGTAGCCAGTTTTCAACCAAGCTCAACTCTCATCTGCAGTTCCAAATAGCTGTTTGCATGCAACAGCTGCCACACCAGATAGCTGCTGACTGGCGGACAAACGTGGTGATGGTAGTCGATGGAAACCTTTGATAATTTCAGGACTGAGCCCTACTGCATATGAAGACAGATTACTGGCGGAGTGGGTAGATGAGATCTCTTATAGATCCAAAGGCCATAGGAGCGGTTTCAGCAATTGCCATGATGTGCATCAGACCATGGATAGGACTCTTAGAAGTCCCGATCGTTGGAGGTCACCTGCTGTAACGGTTTCAACCAGCTCAACTCTCATCTGCAGTTCCAAATAGCTGTTTGCATGCAACAGCTGCCGCAGATAAACTGCTACGACTGGCGGACAAACGTGGTGATGGTAGTCGATGGAAACTGATATTATTTCAGGACTGAGCCCTACCATATGAAGACAGATTACTGGCCGGAGTGGGTAGATGAGATCTCTTATAGATCCAAAGGCCATAGGAGCGGTTTCAGCAATTACCATAGTGTGCATCAGACCATGGATAGGACTCTTAGAAGTCCCGATCGTTGGAGGTCACCTGCTGTAACGGTTTTCAACCAGCTCAACTCTCATCTGCAGTTCCAAATGGCTGTTTGCATGCAACAGCTGCACACCAGATAAACTGCTACGACTGGCGGACAAACGTGGTGATGGTAGTCGATGGAAACCTTTGATAATTTCGGGACTGAGCCCTACTGCATATGAAGACAGATTACTGGCAGGTGGGTAGATGAGATCTCTTATAGATCCAAAGGCCATAGGAGCGGTTTCAGCAATTGCCATAGTGTGCATCAGACCATGGATAGGACTCTTAGAAGTCCCGATCGTTGGAGGTCACCTGCTGTAACGGTTTTTTCAACCAAAGCAGCTCTCATCTGCAGTTCCAAATAGCTGTTTGCATGCAACAGCTGCCACACCCAGTAAACTGCTACGACTGGCGGACAAACGTGGTGATGGTAGTCGATGGGAAACCTTCAGTAATTTCGGGACTGAGCCCTACTGCATATAGAAGACAGATTACTGGCGGAGTGGGTAGATGAGATCTCTTATAGATCCAAAGGCCATAGGAGCGGTTTCAGCAATTGCCATGGTGTGCATCAGACCATGGATAGGACTCTTAGAAGTCCCGATCGTTGGAGGTCACCTGCTGTAACGGTTTTCAACCAAGCTCAACTCTCATCTGCAGTTCCAAATAGCTGTTTGCGTAGCAACTGCCACCCAGATAAACTGCTACGACTGGCGGACAAACGTGGTGATGGTGATCGATGGAAACCTTTGATAATTTCGGGACTGAGCCCTACTGCATATGAAGACAGATTACTGGCGGAGTGGGTAGATGAGATCTCTTATAGAACCAAAGGCCATAGGAGCGGTTTCAGCAATTGCCATAGTATGCATCAGACCATGGATAGGACTCTTAGAGTCCAAGTCGTTGGAGGTCACCTGCTGTAACGGTTTTCAACCAGCTCAACTCTCATCTGGTTCCAAGCCGCTGTTTGCATGCAACAGCTGCCACACCCAGATAAACTGCCACGACTGGCGGACAAACGTGGTGATGGTAGTCGATGGAAACCTTTGATAATTTCGGGACTGAGCCCTACTGCGCAAGAGACAGATTACTGGCAGGTGGGTAGATGAGATCTCTTATAGATCCAAAGGCCATGAGGCAGTTTCAGCAATTGCCATAGTGTGCATCAGACCATGGATAGGACTCTTAGAAGTCCCGATCGTTGATCCCTGCTGTAACGGTTTTCAACCAGCTCAACTCTCATCTGCAGTTCCAAATAGCTGTTTGCATGCAACAGCTGCCACGCAGATAAACTGCTACGACTGGCGGACAAACGTGGTGATGGTAGTCGATGGAAACCTTTGATAATTTCGGGACTGAGCCCTACCATATGAAGACAGATTACTGGCGGAGTGGGTAGATGAGATCTCTTATAGATCCAAAGGCCATAGGAGCAGTTTCAGCAATTGCCATAGTGTGCATCAGACCATGGATAGGACTCTTGAAGTCCCAGTCGTTGGAGAGTCTGTAACGGTTTTCAACCAAGCTCAACCTCTCATCTGCAGTTCCAAATAGCTGTTTGCATGCAACAGCTGCCACACCAGATAAACTGCTACGACTGGCGGACAAACGTGGTGATGGTAGTCGATGAAACCTTTGATAATTTCGGGACTAGGCCTACTGCATATGAAGACGATTATACTGGCGGAGTGGGTAGATGAGATCTCTTATAGATCCAAAGGCCATAGGAGCGGTTTCTAGCAGCTGTGCGGAGGTAGTATCAGACCATGGATAAGGACTCTTAGAAGTCCCGATCGTTGGGGAATACCTGCTGTGGTTTTCAGCAAGCTCAACTCTCATCTGCAGTTTCCAAATAGCTGTTTGCATGCAGCTACGCACATAGATAAACTGCTGCGACTGGCGGACAAACGTGGTGATGGTAGTCGATGGAAACCTTTGATAATTTCGGGACTGAGCCTACTGCATATAGACAGATTACTGGCGGAGTGGGTAGATGAGATCTCTTGCTCGATCCAAGAGCCATAGGAGCAGTTTCAGCAATTGCCGGTGTGCATCAGACCATGGATGGACTCTTAGAAGTCCCGATCGTTGGAGGTCACCTGCTGTAACGGTTTTCAACCAAACAACTCTCATCTGCAGTTCCAAATAGCTGTTTGCATGCAACGGCTGCCACACCCAGATCAAACTGCTACGACTGGCGGACCGACGTGGTGGGAAATGGTAGTCGATGGAAACCTTTGATAATTTCGGGACTGAGCCCTACTGCATATGAAGACAGATTACTGGCGAGTGGGTAGATGAGATCTCTTATAGATCAAAGAAGGCCATAGGGCAGTTCCCTTGGTACCATAGTGTGCATCAGACCATGGATAGGACTCTTAGAAGTCCCGATCGTTGGAGGTCTGCTGTAACGGTTTTCAGCAAACTCAACTCTCATCTGCAGTTCAAATAGCTGTTTGCATGCAACAGCTGCCACACCCAGATAAACTGCTACGACTGGCGGACAAACGTGGTGATGGTAGTCGATGGAAACCTTTGATAATTTCGGAGGACTGAACCCTACTGCATATAGAGAACAGATTACTGGCGGAGTGGGTAGATGAGATCTCTTATAGATCCAAAGGCCATAGGAGCAGTTTCAGCAATTGCCATAGTGTGCATCAGACCATGGATAGGACTCTTAGAAGTCCCAGTCGTTGGAGGTCACCTGCTGTAACGGTTTTCAACCAGAAAGCTCAACTCTCATCTGCAGTTCCAAATAGCTGTTTGCATGCAACAGCTGCCACAGATAAACTGCTACGACTGGCGGACAAACGTGGTGATGGTAGTCGATGGAAACGCTGATAATTTCGGGACTGAGCCCTACTGTATGAAGACAGATTACTGGCAGGTGGAGTAGATGAGATCTCTTATAGATCCAAAGGCCATAGGAGCAGTTTCAGCAATTGCCATAATTGTGCATCAGACCATGGATAGGACTCTTAGAAGTCCCGATCGTTGGAGGATCCTGCTGTAACAGTTTCAACCGGCTCAACTCTCATCTGCAGTTCCAAATAGCTGTTTGCCATGCAACAGCTGCCACACCCAGATAAACTGCTACGACTGGCGGACAAACGTGGTGATGGTAGTCGATGGAAACCTTTGATGAATTTCGGGACTGAGCCCTACTGCATATGAAGACAGATTACTGGCGGAGTGGGTAGATGAGATCTCTTATAGATCCAAGAGCCATGAGGTGGTGCCTACAGCAAATTTTGCCATAGTGTGCATCAGACCATGGATAGGACTCTTGAAGAAGTCGATCGTTGGAGTCACCTGCTGTAACGGTTTTCAACCAGCTCAACTCTCATCTGCAGTTCCAAATAGCTGTTTGCATGCAACAGCTGCCACACCCAGATAAACTGCTACGACGGCTGGCGGACAAACGTGGTGATGGTAGTCGATGAAGCCTTTGATAATTTCGGGACTGAGCCCTACTGCATATGAAGACAGATTACCAGCGGAGTGGGTAGATGAGATCTCTTATAGATCCAAAGGCCATAGGAGCACGATTTCCTTGGTACTGGTCTTCACATCAGACCATGGACAGGACTCTTAGAAGTCCCGATCGTTGGAGTCACCTGCTGTAACGGTTTTCAACCAGCTCAACTCTCATCTGCAGTTCCAAATAGCTGTTTGCGTACAGCAGCACACACGCAGATAAACTCTTGCCATTGCTTGGACAAACGTGGTGATGGTAGTCGATGGAAACCTTTGACAATTTCCGGGCTAATTTTCTGTATGAAGACAGATTACTGGCGGAGTGGGTAAGAATGAGATCTCTTATAGATCCAAAGCTTATAGAACGGTTTCAGCAATTGCCCTGATGGCTGCATCAGACCATGGATAGGACTCTTAGAAGTCCCGATCGTTGGAGGTCACCTGCTGTAACAGTTTTCAACCAGCTCAACTCTCATCTACCGGTTCCAAATAGCTGTTTGCATGCAACAGCTGCCACGCAGATAAACTGCTACGACTGGCGGACAAACGTGGTGATGGTAGTCGATGGAAACCTTTGATAATTTCGGGACTGAGCCCTACTGCATATGAAGACAGATTACTGGCAGGTGGGTAGATGAGATCTCTTATAGATCCAAAGGCCATAGGAGCGGTTTCAGCAATTGCCATAGTGTGCATCAGACCATGGATAGGACTCTTAGAGTCCCGATCGTTGGAGGTCACCTGCTGTAACGGTTTTCAACCAAGCTCAACTCTCATCTGCAGTTCCAAATAGCTGTTTGCATGCAACAGCTGCCACACCCAGATAAACTGCTACGACTGGCGGACAAACGTGGTGATGGTAGTCAGTGGAAACCTTTGATAATTTCGGGACTGAGCCCTACTGCATATGAAGACCGTTACTGGCGGAGTGGGTAGATAGAGATCTCTTATAGGTCCAAGGCCATAGGAGCGGTTTCAGCAATTGCCATAGTGTGCGTCCGACCATGGATAGGACTCTTAGAGTCCCGATCGTTGGAGGTCACTATGGCTTGGCAGTTTCCAGCCAGCTCAACTCTCATCTGCAGTTCCAAATAGCTGTTTGCATGCAACAGCTGCCACACCCAGATAAACTGCTACGACTGGCGGACAAACGTGGTGATGGTAGTCGATGGAAACCTTTGATAATTTCGGGACTGAGCCCTACTGCATATGAAGACAGATTACTGGCGGAGTGGGTAGATGAGATCTCTTATAGATCCAAAGGCCATAGGAGCGGTTTCAGCCAATTTACCATAGTGTGCATCAGACCATGGATAGGACTCTTAGAAGTCCCGATCGTTGGAGAGTCTCCTGCTGTAACAGTTGTATTATGGCCTTAAGATAAAAATTCCTCAGACCAATGTAGAGGTTTGAAAATTCATTATCACTACATCTCTTATTTTGTGATTAATATTCCCACTGCTCCAAACTTTGCCCGCCATACTTTGTTTGCGGAGCCAACTCAGGCTCTACTACTGAATTACAAGGCAAAAGCCTTCTTTGAACTTGAAAGAAAATCATGATGAATAAAGCTTCCCTCTGTCTTTTCTACAAAAATCTTTATGGCATTTCCACAGATGAACTTTTTTTCCTGATGTTCAGTCCCCATGAATTTAAGCGTATTACTAGATTGGCATTTAGATCCCACCGGTTTACCGTTGAAATTGTTAAATATAGCCTCTACTTCTACTCCAATAGTTTCTTTTCTCGCACTTCCTACCTGTAGTACTCCCGTTTATTTGCTTCTCTGATAGCTAAAAACTCAAAAAATTTAAATATATGTATATTCGGTTTCCATCTTCTATCTTCTTGAATCTCGTTCACCTTTTATTTCTTCCTCACTGTCCCCTGTGCCTAGTCTTTTCTCTCACTGTAGCAACTCCTGCGTATTCGTAGCGGTCTCGCCTTGTTTGGGAAGAAATGATTAACAAAATTTTCAATCTTATAATTAATGATTTTTTAAAATATTTCCTCTTATATAATTTTAATCTAAGTTAACCATCAGTTCTCTCCTCTGTCCTTTCTAAGCTCTACAACCTCTGCCTATCTGCTTCCTGCTTTCCTGCCTGTTGGAAATCTTCCTCCGTAGTTCCTATATTTAAAAACACTGGAGAACCCTCTGACCCTGCAAATTACCGCCCTATCAGCCTTCTTCCGATCTTTGGCAAAGTGTTCGAAGCCATTATCAACGCCGAGGTGGTTCAGCATCTCACAGCACGCAGGCTCCTCTCGGACAAGCAATATGGTTTCCGCTTCACCAGGTCTACTGCTGATATGCTAACGACCATCACCGAGAACATATACCAGGCACTCGACAGGAATGGCGAAGCCCGAACCGTTGCATTGGATATATCTAAGGCGTTCGACAGAGTTTGGCATGCTGGCCTTCTATGTAAACTGAGGAGCTATGGTATAACTGGACATTTGTTTCAACTAATCCAGTCATTCCTCTCTAACCGCACAATGAAGGTGGTATTAAACGGACATGCTTCTCAGAACTACCATACAAACGCAGGTGTCTCCCAAGGCTCCATCTTAGGTCCTATACTCTTCTTGATATACATTAATGATCTCCCTGATTCCATAAGAGCCCAAATAGGTTTGTACGCCGATGACACCACAGTTTACTCTCGCCTAACCTCGCAGCCGAGAATGAAAAAGACCTCCAATCCATATTGGACTGGGGTAAGAAATGGCTAGTAAATTTTAATGCTTCTAAAACGAAGCTACTCTCAATTAACCATCATCGACAATCTCACCTACCTCCCATTAGCATGGACCAGGCTTGCCTCCCAGAGAGAAAAAAACACTACGCCTCCTTGGTCTCACACTTTCAGCGGACCTCAAATGGAATGACTATATCGAATCCATTGCTAAATCCGCTGCTATGAAAGTCGGTTCTCTGTGTAGGGCCCGGAAGTTTTTTCCGTCTAAATCTATCCTGCACATTTACAAATCTACCATCCGCCCGTGCATTGAATACTGCTGCCATATCTGGTCGGGTGCCCCTGCTGTTCTCCTCGGGCTTCTCGATAAGGTTCAGAGGAGTGTCTGTAATGTGATTGATACCGACTTGGCAGACTGCCTGCAGTCTCTCTCCCACCGGCGCGACGTGGCTTCCCTGTGTCTCTTCTATAAATACTTTCACGGCTTCTGCTCCGATGAACTTAGATCACTGGTGCCCCCTAAATACGAATTTGAACGAGATACTAGATTAGCAACTAGATCCCACCCTTTTACAGTTAAACCGATAAAATGCAGCCGTAACTTCTACTCCAACAGTTTCTTTCCTCGCACTTCCCGACTGTGGAATTATCTTCCACACGATTGCTTCCCCGACGGCTACAATCTCCAGGAGTTTAAATGTAAGGTCAATAGACACCTCCTAACACACTAACCTGCTCCCATTCTATCAAACACTCTTCCCATCTGCCCAACCCTCATCCTCGCTATCCTTACTCATCTGTCACCTTCCTCCTGACATTCCCTATGTCTAACCACTCCTTCTCTTTACCTTCCGCTATGTAGCCCCATGCACAATAGTGGCAGTGGAATGCCTTGCTTGGGGTGAGATGATTAAAAAAAAGAAAGAAAAAAGAATTTAGCATTTATTTGGAAGCATAGGAAACTTTCTCGTGATTGTGTGATACCGCCATGTTTGGTTAGTTGATATTCGTCATTTAAGATTATTATTTTAATCCTAATTATTATAGAAATTTTCTCTTAAATGCCATTAAAAACGGCGTAAGAGCATATAGTCTCCCTTCAGCTATGGGCTAAACAGTAAAATAAACACTCCTCTCTAGCTTTATCTGTCAACCAATTTAAGCGAAGGAGAATTCCAAACTTTTAAAAAGACTGGAAAAAACATTATATTTCTAGGCAAGGAAATTCACTGATGAGAAAGAAAAAGGGGTTTTGGAAAGCCATGGTTGATTAAGTTCTAAAGATTTTTGATAAATGAGGACACGTACGAGCACTGTTGCAGAAATAGAATTCGGCGTTCTGAGTTCAAATTCTGGACGAATCCATCTTGCTCCAGCTATGGGTTAAATAGTTGGTCAAACTGGGTTCTCTTACCTTGCATTGCAGCCACCATAGAAGCAACAACCTGAATACGAACTTCGTAGATAATCGGTTAGTCTAGTCTATCAATCTTTTTAGGTTAGCTAGTGGATGTGCGTTGTGGTACAATGAATATCGACTCGGAACGACAAATTGGGGGGTCGAGTTCGAATTCCAGTTGAATTCCTTGCATTCACTTACGCACAAATACCCTTGGGAAAGGTATTAATTCGTCTCTTCCCTCCAGTTATGGGTTAAATAATAGGACAGATTGGGTTTTGTAGCCTTGGCTGGCAACCAGTCTACCGCAGAAAGCAATGGCAACCTAATGCGGCATAATCTTCTTTTCAGTCAGTCATGTCTCGAAAGAGACATGATCGCCCAAAGCGTGTATCATGTAAGGTATTTAACTGACTGAGTCGAAGAGAAAGACAACTTTGGGTTCAAAATCGGCTTAAGAGGGATAGTCCCCGTCAGATACTCTTGTCGTTGACGCATCTACTGTTGCTACAAATGCATTACATGTGTTGTCCCTACGAATATAATGCGTTGCAAGACTTGTGATTCGTAACGTCAGGGAAGAATGGGTTCTTTTTATTAATATGTTAGTCGGAGGTACTTGATCAGCATATTTTTTTTTTTTTTTTTTGCATGTTTGAATAACTGACCTCTTTTTAAGGAATAGAGGTCAGATATTTAAATGTGCAAAACACGATCGGCAATCAAAAGCTTTTATCCTCTATATTTCTGGGAAACCTTAAGACAGAAGGAAAAATATCAGCTTTCTCACTGAATTTAAATAAAAAAATATAGCGCTGAGAAAATGTCTGGGACTAAACGTCTGTAAGTTTAATTTCAATATAAAATTAAATTCAATGTAATATTAACAAAATCCTATGCTATTTCACTATTTGAGTGCAACTAATACAACGAATTATACAGTAACTACTGCACCATTATATTAATTAAAATTTATTACCGGCTTAGTTATTTTGTTTTTAATGGCGATGAAGAAACATTTGCAGTAACGGTCCCACAAATGCTTTCTTTCCCACGGCTTCAAAATATTCGTAAGCATTACATCGAAACGCAGTAAGAAATAGGAACTGCCAATCGGAGTTCACGAAATCTAAAATTTAATAGGCGCAAATTCCTCGCGAATTAAATCATTGGGTTCGTTAATTAGGACTTATAAATACTACAGGTAATTTTTCTCTTTCTCCAGTTCCATAGTCATATGATATTAGCAGAAACGCAGTTATTTATATTCAAGCAAAACTAAAAACTTCTTCTTCTTCTTCTTCTTCTTCTTCTTCTTCTTCTTCTTCTAGTCTTGAGTTTGACGATTAACTACAACCGGCAGCAAAACTGCTGATCGGGAGATTGGAGGCTTTTAAAAGCTTGGAACCGCTTCCTAACTGCTGTTGTTCACATGTATACCCTGACACGGAGTTAGGGTTCCATCTATGGAGAAACTGTGAACCCCCCCCACAAAAAAAAAACAAAAAAAAGAAAAACAAACAAACACACAATGAAAGTATAAAAATGCATTGTTATAGTAAAAATAAATTTTTTAATACATTTATGGTAAAAAGATGAACAATACATTTTTAAACATGATTATCTGAAATACATTTTAACACAAAATAACGAGCAATACATTTTATCTGTAGCTGAAGTCATACAATTGCATAAAAAATATATTTATTTTTTTTTAATTTCTTTTTTTTTTATCGTATCACCCCGAGCAAGGCGGTAACGCCACTAATGTGCAGGGTGCTACATAATAGTGAAAAGATTGGAAAAGGGAAAGCCGGAAACCACATCCTAAACAGGGAACAAGGGATGAGCCTCTTAACCTGTTTAATAGACGTGGGTGGAGTGTGCACCGGGCGATAGATAGATCTATCTACTCCATTATTAAAAACATACAATTGCATTCAAAATATATTTAGTTGAAAGCATACAATTGCATTCAAAATATATTTAGTTGACGGCATACAAGTGCATACAAAATATATTTAGTTCAAAGCATAAAATTGCAATCAATATATATTTAGTTGAATGCATGCAATTGCACTCAAAATCTATTTAGTTGACGGCATACAATTGCAATCAATATATATTTAGTTGAAAGCATACAATTGCATTCAAAATATCTTTAGTTGAATGCATACAATTACACTCAAAAGCTATTTAGTTGACGGCATACATTTGCATTAAAAAATATATTTAGTTAAAGGGATACAGTTGCATTCAAAATATATTTCGTTGACGGCATACAATTCAATATATATTTAGGTGAAAGCATACAATTGCATTCAAAATATTTTGAGTTTAAGCGATACAGTCGCATTCAAAATATATTTAGTTGACGACATACAATTGCATTCAAAATATGTTTAGTTGAAGGCATACCATTGCACTCAAAATATATTTACTTGAGGGCATACAATTGCATTCAAAATATATTTAGTTGAAAGCATAAAACTGCACTCAAAATATTTTTAGTTGACAGCATCCAATTGTATTCAAAATATATTTAGTTGAAATCATACAGTTGCGTTCAAAATATATTTAGTTGAACCCATAAAATTGTTTTCAAAATATTTAGATTTCGGCATTAAACAACCCATAGAGTTTGATATAATGTTAAACAAAATCAACCAGTCAATTATCTTGCAGGTTTTCATTTGCGAAAGCAGAATAACACATCATTTTTATCATTTCAAATCTCCTAAGAAAATTAAATTTCGGCAACGTTAAATGACCCATTAGAATTCGATATGCTGTTAAACAAACAAATATATTATCATTTGTATCTACCGTGTCCCTTTCAGATGTTGACGATCAGGGCTCTCCACGATTTTCTTTCCATTCTAGCTCTTAAAAATTCCGTCTTAGTTATATCTCCTAAACCCTGTTTCGCTATCCATTTATCCAAGAAGGTTATCTGATGTTGTTCCTTGTCCGTCTTGGCTACATTCTGCCCTGTGAGTATAAGATTTTCCAAGCCCCCTTTTCTCATTATGTGCCTTAAAAATGTAATGCCCTTTCAGAGAGCATCCTAATCATGAATATGGCGTTCCTTGTTCCAGTGTCCTTGACGAACCCGCACTGTTCCTGCCCTATTTCTGGCCTGATTCTGTTAACAGTCTCTTCTTGGTGTTTAGTATGTTTAAAGTTTCCTTTTTGTTTCCATTTTCTCTAAAACGTCATCGTTTCTCACATATTCGGTCCATAATATACTCAGCATCTTTCTGTACAATAACTTTTCTGTTATTTTAAGTTTCTTCTCATCTTTGAAGAGATTGTTTAGCGTTCACTGTCATATAGTTAAAGTAGTCATCCACGGTCGATACAGCCTAGAATCTCTGACCACGCCGATTTAGTAATGAATTCGCTTGTGAAAATGTATGCTAGTTGATTCCTTAACAAATCTACAATGTGTATCTAAAGTTTAGACACATTCCCGAACCTAACCCCAACGGAAAGGATGGCGAAAATAAAACGACTGGTTAAATATCAATGGCTCTAAAAGGTAGCAATAAATGTTTGAAATGTCATCTGTTAGTGGCAGTTAGAAAAAAAAAACAGGCTCGAGGTGGGTTTTCTAATTCACTGTGAAGGCATGTCAGATTCGCTGCTGTCGGGCTCATACTGTGTATGGCGCATGCTCAGTCGGAAGTCTGATGGCTTCCATTGATGAGCGTTGTTAGAGTTAAGAATTTAAGGCCTTTTTTAATCTTTGCTCAGTTTGAAAAAACTGAAAAAGTAAATAAAGATATTTCTTATTGAGGAAAGGTGAAACAGGGTAGCACGCTCTCACTACCTGATTGAGCACGCTGGAAGAATGGTACACTTTGCAAAAACAGTAGCTACTTTAGCATCTACGCATCGCTCATTCAGTAATGAATTAGATCACTTTAACTACTGGCGTATGATATATCATACGCTAAAAATCTGCCTGCTTTTACCGAACGCCCATAGCTCAGGGGTAGAATCGCTGACTGACGCCAATTCGGTCGGGTTTCAGTCCTGGGTTAAAAGCAATAGGATGTCTAACCGTACTGATGGGCTGTGATACAGCGAAACAGATCTATCTGTGGATGACTATATATATATATATATATATATATATATATATACAGTGCTGTGCAAAACTATTAGGACAAGAACTATTTTATCTTTTATGAGGCATCAAAATAAGGTCTAAAATCACCCCTGTCCTAACACTTTTGCACACTACCGTAGTGTGTAAAGTATTAGGACAGGGGTGATTTTGCTAAAAACCTAACTGAAATTCAAATACAGGGTGAAAAGCTAAGTAAATTACTAATAAATATTGACAGATGTTATTATCATTAATTTCTCGAGGTACCCAAGTACTTTCAATCTCTCCCCGAGATTATCTCCTGGGATGTGAGTTATGGTAACAAAAAATAACAGCCAAACATGTTGCTAAAAATTACTGTAATTTTTTTTTCTGGTGGTTATAAAACTATGTTTCGGTTTAAAGAGGCAAAGGACAATATATATATATATATATATATATATATATATAGTCATCCGCACACAGATCTGTTTCGCTGGACCACAGCACATCAATACGATTAGATATCCGATTGCTTTTAGCCAGGATTGGAACCCGACCAAATTGACATCAGTCGTCGATTTTACCTCTGAGTTATTGGTGCTCGGTTGGAGAAGGCAAACTTTTAACGTATGATATACCATGTAAACAAAAAAGTGGTCTAATTGATTGCTGAATGATATATATATATATATATATATATATATATATATATATATATATATATATATGCTGTTAAATATAAGAGACAATCAATGTCTATTATGTTTAATCATGAGCCGTTCTAAACGTCGTATTTTGGCTTTAATTTCAGTTGAAAATAAAGACAAAAATTCTCCAACATTTGGATAATTATTTATTGATTTGCTTCTAAGCTTTCGGCTCACATGAGCCATCTTCAGAGAGGTTATTTAAACTGAAATATAATAAACATCCACCATCACCGACGATTTTATTTTGTGTTGACATAAAACTCCGCTTGGCAACGGCAATAGTTACCAAAAATAATAAACACAGTTCTCAAATTTGCAATGCGGTTTTATGACGTCACACCGCGTGATAGCGCGAAATGACAACAAAACCATGTAGTCAAATGCAATGTAATATGTTATGTCCGGATTTAAAGGTGATTTTATTGAGTGTTGGTTGTTTAGATTTGATGTATATGGCCTCCAATATCTGTAGGTTCCTCTTACTGTGTGTATGAGTAAGGATCACCGTATTGTTGACCAAAATCTGTCTGATATTGCCTACATGTTTATGTTTTTCAGAGAAATGTTGTTTAATAGTACTCTGATCAGAAAGATGACATGTAAGTCTACGGGAGAGCGTGGTTGTAGTAAAACCAATATATGTACTAGGTTTTTGATTAGTATCAGAGATGCAATCTCTGAATGGGCATGTAAATTGATACACTACATTGGTTTTTTGTAAAGAATTTAGTTTAGTGCTTGTAGGGTTATTATAGACTATGAGGTCAATTGTTTTGAATTTTTTATAATATATAATGAGTTTAATTTGATTATTACTTTCCACTGGTTTAACATTTCTACGTATTATGTTTTTGAGAGTTTTTTCATCTTGTTTATAATTATTATGTATTTGGTTGCAATAGAATAAATTAATAGTGTTATGTTTATTTTGATGTAAACCATTGTTATTAATATTATCATTATTGTTAGAGCTATTGTTAAGTTTGTTGAGTTAGGAAATCCATTATTGACTAGTGTTTGCTTAATGTTGTGTAATTCTTTATAAAATATAGATTTGGAAGAAGATATAATTTGTGTGCGTTGACGTAAGTTTTTTATAACAGCTAACTTATATCGTTGGGGATATTCACTATTATAATTAAGAAAACACGAATTTATGCTAGTTGGTTTCCTATATAAAGAAGTAGTAAATTTATGTGCGCTAAAATTAATGAATACATCAAGGAATGGGTTTTTAATTAATATTAAGTTCTAATGTAAATTTGAGGACGGAGTGACTTTCAAATTTGTTTTTAAGACATGTAATTTGATCGATATTCTTAGCTAAAACAAAGATGTCATCTATGTGTCTTACATATATAGAGGGTTTATTGTTGTCATTAATTATTTTATTTTCTAGATTTGTCATATAATAATTAGAAAAGTGGGGACCTAAAGGAGATCCCATCACAATACCATCTATTTGTGTATAAATATTGCCTAAGGGATTGTGAAAGGGTACTTGTGTGGTGCATGCTAATAACAGTTTTTTTTAAATAAAATGTAAACGCAAATTCTACTTCACCAGCTTCTTTTCTCGCAATTATCCCGAGTGGAATTCACTTCCATTTACTTGCTTCCCCGACAGCTACAATCTCCAAGAATTTAAATGTAAAGTCAATAGTCATCTCCTATCTCACTAACCTGCATCCTCTCTCCCATGCTCTTTTCTCCGTTCACTCTACTCTCATCAGTATTCTCATCCTTCTTTTATCCACTTCCTGACACCCCCTATAACCTGTTACTCTTTCTCATAAATTTCCTCCTATGTAACCCCCTGCACAACAGTGGCAGTAAAATGCTTTGCTTGGGGCGATATGATTGTAATAAAAAATTTAAAAAAATATTAATTTCTCCATAATGTTTATAAAACTATCACTGACTTTTAATATGTTTTTGCTAATAATTTTGATAGCTACTATTATCAGGGAAATGTTTTTCAATTCGTTTAAAGAACATTTTTCCTATTTTTGTTTTTATTATATTATTATAATGTGAGTTGAAACAAATTATATTATGTTGAGGATGTGTGTTGTGGTGCAGCGGATATCGACTCGGAACGATAAATCGGGGATCCGAGTTCGAATTCCAGTTGAATTTATTGCATTCACTTACGCACAAATGCCCTTAGGAAAGGTGTTAATCCGTCTCTTCCCTCCAGTTATGGGTTAAAAAAATAGGACAGACTGGGTTCTATAGCTTTGGCTGGCAACCAGTCTACCACAGAAAGCAATGACAACCTACTGCGGGAAAATCTTCTGCCCGCTCAATGTTTCTTTCGAGACATAATCACCCAAATAATAAAATGTGCAATAATAGATTTTTATAGCAAAATGATAATCAATGCAACATTATAAAAATATGTTATTTATATTATATTGAGGTTGATATACCGTAAAACAAAACGAAAGGAATCAAATCATATTTGGTGGAAAGCGTATAAAACTATGTCGGTGGTTATTTAATATCGCCAAGTTTAATAATTGAAATTCGCCAATTAACTGTAATCATTTTAATCTTAAGATTTTCCAGTTCCTAGTATTAAAATAAAATAGCACTTTTAAAGTAATTCTAATACATACGCATTAGAGATCAAATCCCATGCAATGCTGGAAAAAAAAAACATGGAATGAGCCATTCTTTGTGTGGGTGGGTTTGGGAGGAAGAAATAAAACTCTGAATTTTATTTTTTCGCTTTGTCGTAATTGATCATTTTATGCTAGTAAATCGTTTCCAGAACTCCAACATGGCAGAGAATGGACAATTTTCTCAAAGCTCGAAAAAGAAAATTAAAACAACAGAAACATGGTTCTACAGAAGGATGCTGGGGATACCATGGACCGAACATGTGAGAAAAAGAAAACAAAACGGACAGTTATGCATAATATCAGTAAGAGACAGCTGAAATTTCGAGGACATATAATGAGGAAAGAGGGATTGGAATATATGATACTTACAGGACTGCTTAAAGAAAAACAGGGGGACAGAGGAAAACAACACAAAAGCTAGCTTGTGCGAATGGATGACGGAACAGGGATTTGGAGAGATTTTTTAATAATCATATCGCCCCAAGCAAGGCATTTTACTGCCACTGTTTTGCAGGGGGTTACATAGGAGGAAAGTTATGAAAAAGAGTGACAGGTTATAGGGGGTGTCGGGAAGTGGGTAAGAGAAGAATGACTGTGGCCATAAAGTGAGCGATGAATTTATATATTGACTGTTATATAAAATTGATGCCCCACTTTATATTTACATAATCATATATATATATATGTGTGTGTGTGTGTGTGTGTGTGCAATGATATCGCCCCAAGCAAGGCATTTTACTGCCACTGTTGTACAGGAGGTTACATAGGAAAGTTATGAGAAAGAGTGACAGGTTATAGGGGATGTCAGGAAGTGGATAAGAGAAGGATGAGAATACTGATGAGAGTGGAGTGAACAGAGAAAGAAGCATGAGAGAGAGGATGCAGGTTAGCGAGATAGGAGATGACTATTGACTTTACATTTAAATTCTTGGAGATTATAGCTGTCGGGATATCAAGTAAATGGAAGGGAATTCCACAGGCGGAAAGTGCGAGAAAAGAAGCTACTGGAGTAGAATTACATTTTATTGGTTACAGAAAAAGACAAAAATTATTAAAAGCTACAAAGGACGGAATCGTTTACGTCCCGAAAAGTCACGGCAAAAAACAGAAGAAGAAGGAAGATAATACGAAAGAAAGAAAGAAAAGAAAAAAGAAAAAGAAAAATGAAAGAAGAAAGAAAAAAAATAAAACAAAATGTAAAAAGAAAGAGGCAAGAAAGTTGGATGAGAAATAAAGAAAGAAAAAGATAAAAGAAAGGAAGAACGAAAGAAAAAGAAAAGGCAAAGAAAAAAGAAAAGAAAAAGAAAGCAAAAGTAAAAAAGAAGAGGCAAGAAAGAATAAAGAAGAAAAAGAAAAAGAAAGAAAGAAAGAAAAAGAAAGAAAGAAAAAGAAGAAGAAAAAGAAAAATGAAGAAAAGGGGAAGAAAGAGAGGAAGAGATAAAGCAAGAAGAAGAAAGGAAATAGAAGAAAGAAAGAAAGAAAGAAAGAAAGAAAGAAAGAAAGAAGAGGAAGAGATTAAGAAACAAGAAGAAAAGAAGATGAAGAAAAAAAGAAAAATGAAGAAAAGGGGAAGAAAGAGAGGAAGAGATAAAGCAAGAAGAAAGGAAGTAAAAGAAAGAAAGAAAGAAAGAAAGAAAGAAAGAAGAGGAAGAGATTAAGAAACAAGAAGAAAAGAAGATGAAGAAAGAAAAAAGAAAAAGAAGAAAAAAGAAAGAGAAAAGAAAAGAATGAAGGAGAGGAAAGAAAAAAAGGAGAAAGAAATAAAAAAGAAAGAAAGAAAGAAAGAAAGAAATCTTCAAAGATATATGAAAAAAGAAAACATTAATTGCTTCAAGAAGTGTTTGGCAAAATCTTTTTCCCAGACGCTGATGTGATTAGTGTTATTCTTTAAATTGGATTTTACATTTTCTTACTTGTTGACTGTGTTACTATCGTAATGCGAATAAAAGCTGTTTCCTTATAAGGAAACAGTTGGTATTACTTCATGGACCAAGCAGCCATCAATAACAGAGTTATGCCTTTCTTGATTCCCTGACCTTCGGGCCGGGATCAAAATGTAGTATCAGCACCCGAGGAAACAAATTGCGTTTCACGTCTCAACTGACCCTCATAAGGCGTGTGGAGACGATGAAATCCCAGTGATAGTCCTTAAGAGGTGTGCTTCTGAACTTTCACCTTTCCTCTCTAAACTATTTAACTACTGCCTTTCTGCTTCCTGCTTTCCTGTATGCTGGAAGCTCTCTTCAGTCGTTCCTGTATTTAAGAATTGTGGTGAACCCTCGGACCCATCCAACTATCGCCCTATCAGTCTTCTACCGATATTCGGGAAAGTATTCGAGGCTATAATCAATGCTGAAATAGGTCATCATCTCACCGCCCACAAACTGTTCTCCGACAGGCAATATGGATTCCGCTTTGCCAGGTCCACGGCCGACCTGCTAACAACTGTGACGGAGTACATGCTACAGACCCTTGATGCATCTGACGAGGCTCGCGCGGTTGCTCTGGACATCTCCAAGGCTTTCGACAGGGTTTGAAGGATATCTAGTTTTTATTCGGTCATTTTCTTTCTTTTTTCACTCTTGCCTTTCTTTCAGTTTTTCTTTCATGTTTCTTTCCCTTTTTTTCCTATTTATCTCTCTTTCTCTCATTTTCTGTTTAACTCTTCTCTTTCTTTCTCTCACTCTCTTTCTCTCTTTCGATTTCTACCTTTCTATTTTTCTCTTCTTTCTCCTTTCGCAATTTTCTCTCTTATCTCTTTCATTTTTCTCTTTATTTTCGTACTAGCAGTATAGCCCGGCGTAGCTCGGGAGTAATGAAAGCTTTAAAACTAATCCATGGTCCTGGAGCTCAGACTCTTTGGACGTTGGCACGAAAGACTAAAAAGCAATAGTTGTTTCCAGTTCAAGCGAAACCGTAGACTGAAAGAAAAATGAATGGATGTAAGTCAAATTTTGATTTCCTGGTATCGATATCAAATAAGTTCTTTTTCGTCGTAAACTGAATTTTGAAGGCTAAATAAGACCTCTGAGTAAATGGTATCATGGCCGAGACTAAGAACTACAATTACACCTACTTATAGCCAAACCTAAAGCAAAAACTAAAATAAAAGGGCTGAAAAAAATGCAGACATTCAAGCAGATAAAAGATACACACACAAAAATCTTGCCTTTTATATATATATATATTATTTGTCTATGAGTGCATCAAATTTGATTAAAATCGGTCCACTCCTTCTATAACCCAATTTTTTCGATTTTCGATTTTTTAATATTTATCTGGGGTACCTCGACACAAAACCTAGCTAAGAACACTCGCAGACACTTATAGTACAACTCTGTAAATTTTCAAGAAAATCGGTTCAGCCGTTTCGGAGTCTATAGGTAACGGACACACACATAGACACACACACACACAAATAAAGTTCCATTTATAAATAAGTTTAGATTCATTTTCTTTCTTTACTTTTTTCTTTCTTCTCTTTATTTCTTTCTGTCAACCCGCCTCTTCTTTTCACACTCCCTTTTCCTATCTCTCTCTCTCTCTCTCTCTCTCTCTCTCTCTCTCTCTCTATATATATATATATATATATATATATCATGTATTATTCTTCCTCTTTTTATCTACAGCTTGAATAAAGCTTGTGTTTTTCATCAGACTTCTTTATTCATATGATTTCTTCTCTCTCCCCCCTCTCTCTCTCTATATATATATATATCATGAATTATTCTTCCTCTTTTTATCTACAGCTTGAATAAAGCTTGTGCTTTTCATCAGACTTCTTTATTCATATGATTTCTTCTCTCTCTCCCTCTATCCCTCTCTCTCTCTCTCTCTCTCTCTCTCTCTCTATATATATATATATATATATATATATATATATATATATAACGTCATCTAACAAAGCAAATCTTAACACTTACGCGCAGTTAGCGATAGCTCTAGTGAAATGCAGGTGACTCCTTGTGGGTATATTTAATGTGTTTTTCATAAAACGAGCCTGTCAGACAGGAGAGGCGCTCATCGGACAAAGATGATAAAGGCGGAGATTGTTCTAAGCAGTGTTCGTTGGATGTCTCATTCTGCAGATGCTACAGATATATAAACCTTTGAGCGTCTGGCACTGGGCCGAGATTGAAGAAGGGTAGGACTTCAGTATTGGTTGTGATAACTTAATCAATCATGAATCAGTCAGCGAGACGCCTGCCGATTGCTCCGTTACATGTCTACACGGGAATCAGGAAAAATCACTCTAAACCTGAAAAGATTTTTTTACACATACAAAGGAATAAACGCAAGAACAATTCTTCGCCTTCAATCCATCTTTTTGATTTAGTTTCTTGCTTATTTATATTTTTTATTTTTCTACATGCAGTATAGCCCGGCGTTGCTCGGGTGTAATGAAAGCCTTAAAACTAATCCATGGTCCTGGAGCTCAGACTCTTTAGACGTTGGCACGAAAGACTAAAAAGCAATAGTTGTTTCCAATTAAAGCGAAACCGTAGACTGAAAGAAAAATGAATGGATGTAAGTCAAATTTTGATTTCCTGGTATCGATATCAAATAGATTTTTCGTCGTAAACTGAATTTTGAAAGCTAAATAAGTCCTCTGAGTAAATGGTATCATGGCTAAGACTAAGAACTACAATTATATCTACTTAGAGCCAAACCCGAAGCAAAAACTAAAATAAAATGCTGAAAAAATACAGACATACAGGCAGATAAACAGACACACACACACACAAACATCTTGCCTCATATGTATATATATTATCGATTTTCTGCACTATTGTAAGAACTGCAACCTTGAAACGTCTGAATATCGTTTCTGATGCCTTTGTCTCTGAGTGTATCGAATTTGATTAAAATCAGACCACTCCTTCTATAACCCAATTTTATCTATTATCGATTTTCGATATTTATCTGGAGTACCTCGACACACAAAAAAAAGGCACATGCTTAGAATAAGAAAGAGACAAGCATCAAAGATATGTTTCTACAGAATGATAATGAGAATGTCACAGACTGAACATATGAGCAACGAAGAAGTTTTAAGGAACATGGAGACAAAAAAAAAGTGGTTATGCTTACAATCAGATTCGAACTCGGCTCTTAGATTTCTCATCACCTACATCACCTGTCATTCCCAAGCTCACCTATCTAGATACAGAACTCGACTTTGCTAAACTTCAGTGATCGGACGCTTGACGGACTCAATATCAGTTTGAGTTTAAGTTTTGTTTAGAGGCATATCAACATCTCTGTGGGTTATATAATGCCAAAAAGTGGGGTTTAAAGTATATTTTTTAATGTTCGGTTGTAGTAAGAAAGTTGATTTAGCCAGATTTGGATGAATTCCTTCACGAATGCACAACTTCGCTATTCCAATGAAATTTGGGATTACGCTTTCACATTTTCCGTCCTCCCTAGATATTATAATTTTTCTATTTACTTGATTTTGATCTCCCCGATTCGTAGTTCGCATCGGGGCTCTTTCTCTTGCCGACAACCATCTATTCTGTCTTCTTACAATTGATGGTTAGTTCTTTCCTTCCTCTTTCCTTTATTCTTTTGTTTAGGAGTTATTAAAGTTTTCTTTCTTTGTCCGTGTGGTTATCTTTGCGTAAAGATTGTACCCACAAATAATTAATCCCTGTAGGACTTTTTAAATTTCCTTAGAACAGTCTTGTTGTATAGATTTTTTAAAAATATACAGTAAAATAACGTTTTCTTGCCTTCCGACTCTAGAAATAACTCGAATAGATTAAATAAATACGGTAAAAGGATGGTTTCTGGAATTTCGACTCTAGAAATGTCACGAATAGATTAAATAAATCCGGTGAAAGGATGTTTCCTTGCCTTTCGACTCTAGAAATGTCACGAGTGGATTAAATAAATACGGTGAAAGGATGTTTCCTTGCCTTTCGACTCTAGAAATGTCGCGAATAGATTAAATAAATCCGGTGAAAGGATGTTTCCTTGCCTTTCGACTCTAGAAATGTCACGAATAGATTAAATAAATCCGGTGAAAGGATGTTTCCTTGCCTTTCGACTCTAGAAATGTCCCGAATAGATTAAATAAATCCGGTGAAAAGATGTTTCCTTGTCTTTCGACTCTAGAAATGTCGCGAATAGATTAAATAAATCCGGTGAAAGGATGTTTCCTTGTCTTTCGACTCTAGAAATGTCGCGAATAGATTAAATAAATCCGGTGAAAGGATGTTTCCTTGCCTTTCGACTCTAGAAATGTCCCGAATAGATTAAATAAATCCGGTGAAAGGATGTTTCCTTGTCTTTCGACTCTAGAAATGTCACGAATAGATTAAATAAATCCGGTGAAAGGATGTTTCCTTGCCTTTCGACTCTAGAAATGTCGCGAATAGATTAAATAAATCCGGTGAAAGGATGTTTCCTTGCCTTTCGACTCTAGAAATGTCCCGAATAGATTAAATAAATCCGGTGAAAGGATGTTTCCTTGTCTTTCGACTCTAGAAATGTCCCGAATAGATTAAATAAATCCGGTGAAAGGATGTTTCCTTGCCTTTCGACTCTATATTTACTTAATTATAAGAGACAAATAAGGTTCCTGAGACACGTAATGATGAAGGAGGGCCTGGAGAAATTGATCCTCACATGTCGGATAAACGGAAGAAAAGACAGGGGAAAGGAGTACGAGACGTACTTGTTATGTCTGAGCAAATGGTTGACGGAGTGGGGCTTGGAAGAGATACCAAGAGAAAAATTATTGAGGGCGACAAAAAAGGGAGCCAAGTGGAATTGCATACCTCTGGTAATTTTTGAAGTTGGCATATTTTTAAGAGTTTCTAATTGCAAAACAACTTTTAAATCTTTTCAAAAAAAGAAAAAAAAATAGTTAACGTAAAATCAAAAATAATCAAAATAAACATGCAAATTTAAGAATCATGGTGTTATATATCGCCGTACGACGACAAAACAACAAACACGCATATATAAAAATATAAGGTTATATTTTTATTAATGACGACGAACCGTGTGGAATAGAGAACAGGAGAGTGAGAGTGCACATAGAATGGGTTGACGGGAGTGTAGTCTTGCCTGTGGTGTTTCTCTGCTTCCACTGGCCGTTCTCTGCTGGCGAATCCGTGTGTCGAGGTCTTTATATAGTCTTCTAGAACCGGGACTTTCCTTCCGGTTTTGCCTCGCCCACGCAACGCCCACGTAATTCCCAGAGACACCTGTTCTGTTTGCCTCCGTAGTCATTTCCGCCGCTGTCGGAAATAAGGTCAAACGACATCCGCTCCGGCCCCGACAGGATGTATTTCTCAAACACCTGTCTTGTCGTTCGCCGACCCCTTCACCGACGGGAAACACCATCGCTTGCATCACTTCCTCGGGTGGGGCCAGATTGTTATATTACAATGGCACTATTAGAAAATTATACTTCTAAAAAAAAAAAAGATAAATTTCTTAAAAGGAGAGCTCACAACATTCATAATTTTTGCACAAGGGCACCTGGAGGTGGTGCAATGGTTCACAAGCTTGTCTCGCTAGAATCATTACAATTGAGGATTCGATCCTCAATGGGTGTCCCTTATTTTCGGTCTTGTGCTACATCTAATCTACGCTTAGTAAATCACCATAATTTTTGCACAAAGTTAAAAATATTACATAGCGACAATTAGTGTGCGTGTCATTGACATTTGCAGGATTGCCAGGAATTACAGACATGGCATTAATTACTAATTTACATTTTTTAAAATCATTTCACCCAAAGATTGTGAGAAGAAAATATGATAAAAAAAACAAACAGCGTTCATTAGACAGAAGATGACGGCTGACGCTGCATTTGAATTTTTGAAGATTCTAAGTGTCAGGGAAGTAGGAAGTAGGAAGCCGGAAGCAACTTCTGGAGAGGAGAATTGCGAGTGAAGAAACTTTTAGAACCGAACTTACGATTGCATCTAACTATTCCAACAGTAAAAAATATGGGATCATATGGCCCATCATGTAATATACTAAGATTCTAACGGTCGGGGTACCAAGGCGGAGAAATAATTAGAACAAGTGACATGAAAGGATGTGCTCTGTGGTGCAGTGGATATCGACACCGGGGTGCCGAGTTCGAATTCCAGTTGAATTCCTTGCATCCACTTACGCGCAAATACCCTTTGGAAAGGTATTAATCCGTCTCTTCCAGTTATGGGTTGAATAGCAGGACAGATTAGGTTCTATAGATTTGGTTGGCAGCAAGTCTACCGCAGACAGCAATGGCAACCTACTGCTGGATAATCTTCTGCCCAGTCAGTCATGTCTCTTTCGAGACATGATCGCCCAAAGCGTGTATCACGTATGGCACTTAACTGACTGAATATAATAGTTGAAAGCATAATCAAAGTTTCTACTGGTCATAAAGTGGGGGATCTGTTTTCTATTGTCATGAAGTAGTAAACTGATCCCCCACTAATTACTACTTATTAATATAATAATATAACCCACTTCTTCCTACAGCATATGGGTTGAATAGCAGGACAGATTAGGTCCTATGGATTTGGTCGGGAACCAGTCTACCGCAGAAAGCAATGGCAACCTACTGCGGGATAATCTTCTGCCCAGTCAGTCATGTCTCGAAAGAGACATGATCGCCCAAAGCGTGTATCACTTATGGCACTTAACTGACTGACATGAAAATATTCACAGGAAAGACAGAGGTTTACCACCATACGACGGTGGGAAAGCAGATGATGTCCAGGTGCTGATAACATTCATGACCCTTTTTAAAGTCAGGTTGGATGCAAATACGAAAACGTTATAACAAAGTTAATACATATGATTTACTGAAGCTGAATTTCGTGAAATGTATTCAAATATTTTTTTGTATATAGGAGGTCAGGATGTGCGTTGTGATGCAGGGAATATCGGCTTGGGACGACAAATCGGGGAGCCGAGTTCAAATCCCAGTTGAATTTCTTGCATTCACATACACACAAATACCCTTTGGAAAGGCATTAATCCCTCTCTTCCCTCCAGTTATGCGTTAAATAACAGAACAGATTGGGTTCTATAGCCTTGGCTGGCAACCGGTCTACCGCAGAAAGTAATAGCAACCTACTGCGGGATAATCTTCTGCCCAGTCAGTCATGTCCCTTTCAAGACATGATCGCCCAGTTATGGCACTTAACTGCCTGATATAGAAAGCCTAAACAAAATGTACTGGGGCTGTTCCTATCGTACACAGTATTAAGCCGCTTGAAACAGACCGACCTTCAACTCTGTCACGCATGCACTTAACGTCTCACTCACTTCTGTTGTTTATAGGCGTGCTTGGAAGGAAAGTGTGTAGCGTGTGGTCGTCTCAATACAACACAGAAATGGCTTGAGCAGCAGCTTTTCTCTAAAGAAACCATTCTCCAGGTCGGTGTTCTCTAACGTTACCGTTGGTAATTTATGCAAGTATGCAAATGTAGGCTTGCCGTGTCGAAACGCAAAAAAAAAACAAAAACAAAAAAAACGTACTTGTCGATCACCTCAATTTCGGTCCCTCTTATACGTAGTACCACACTCTCCCCCATAAAACCAGTTACACTTGCCTCCTTTTCTTTTCTTTTCGGTAGCAGTGAGAGAGCATACCATGTCTCTTCGAGGTAAGTATATTTGTTGCATTGTTACTACAGTCCGACAACCAGATTTTGCGATTATTTCCTCGTTCCAAAATTCAATTCCCATTTGAAAGGGATATAGGCTTACGGCCATATCACGTTGAATACACCGGTTCTCGCTCGATCACCGAAGTTAAGCAACGTTGAGCCTGGTCAGTACTTAGATGGGTGACCGCTTGGGAATACCAGCCGCTGGAAGCGTTTAGTGACGGATATGCGTTGTGGTGCAGTGGATATCGGCTCGGAAAGAGAAATCGGTGAGCCAAGTTCGAATTCCAATTGAATACCCTGTATTCACTTAAGCACAGGTACCCCTGGGAAAGGTATTAATCCTCCCCCTCCCTCCAGTTATGGGTTAAATAACAAGAGTAGGACCTTGGGGACCCTGCCTTTAAAAACAAATCCCAATACATCTTGATACTCGAAAAGAAAAATCTATTACTAGACACAAAACTTATATAAAAACAACAATAAATTGTTGAAAGAAAAAGTTATTACCAGAAATATATAAATAAAATTTAGTTGGCAATAAATGACCGAGGTTGATATGCCATAAAAACAAACCAACAATGAAAGGAATGATTTCAAGACGTCGAGCCAATCCAAGAAAATGCGACAGGGCAGCTGCCTGCTATCTGCCAAAAAAAAAAGTGCTAGGAATGCGTTCATTAAACATTGCTGAATAAAATGTGTAGCTTCATAAGAACACTACTTCAATGGATATTAAATGCAAAGTGCTGGGATATAGTTTTCTTTTTACAACACCTGTCCCGATACTTTCTGACCAGATCTTATATATATATAAGATCAATTATTCAATAAATACTTCATTTTTATTGAATTTATTGAATAAAAAATTCATATCAGATAAGTCTAGCATGACATGCACCTGTTAATTGTTAGAACGCATGAAACTCGTAATTTGTATTATTCTGTAATGAGCAATTTTCAATAATCTTGGAATTATTTCGAACTTTTTCCTCATCTTGGTTAATATACGTGTTATAATAAACACAACGTTTCGACTATATACTCTCTGGTAGTGAGAGTACCTTGGACTTGGTAGTGAGAGTACTAAAAAATTCCACATGAAAGAACAATAATTGATTTCACAGGATAGTTCACAATAATCAACGAGATAATCCATATCAGCCAATCTATGGACACCTGATGATGACTAGACGGTTCTTGGTCGAAACGTTGTGTATATTATAAAACCTATATCAACCAAGATGAAGAATAAGCAAGAAATTCGTGCCTAAAACGTAGGATAATATGTATATTTATTCATATATATATATATATATTTTTGCTCTTTTATACTGAATTAAGCACTGTTCCATTCACACCTGATTAATATTTACATATTGATGTGTATCTACGCGTATACACACATATATATACATATATATATACATATAGTTACTAAACTATTTATCTTTATACATATATATATATATATATATATATATATATATATATATACTATATTATTATTATTATTATTATTATTATTATTATTATTATTATTATTATAGGTGCCCTGTCTCTTCAGGACATAGGCGATCATGGCTTTCCACGTCTTCCTATCCCTTGTGACTCTTAGTATGTTTACTCATGTTACACCTCGCAACTCCCGTTCCGTCATCCATCTGATCAGGCCCTGCAAATATGTTATCCGCTGCCTTCCTCTGTCTCTTTTTCCATCTGGCCAGTCAGTATCAGGTTCTCCATGTTCTCCAGGTCCTCCTTCCTCATTGCATGTCCCAGGAACTTCAGTTGTCTCTTCCTGATGCTCAGTATTAATTTCGTTTTTGTTGCCATTCTTTCCAACACCTCATCGTTGCTTGTATAGTCAGTCCACGATATCCGCAGCATATCCAAGTGAATAAAGAACGAAGAGAGTATTAACAACGTTCAAAACATTAATTTAAAACAGTGCTCAATATAGAAATAGAGCAATGAATATTTATTATAAGTTATAGTTTAGAACATGTATTAACAACGTTTAAAACATTAATTTAAAACAGTGCTCAGCTCATTATAAGAATTAGAGCAATGAATATTTATTATAAGTTATAGTTTAGAACATGTATTAACAACGTTCAAAACATTAATTTAAAACAGTGCTCATTATAAGAATTAGAGCAATGAATATTTATTATGAATTATAGTTTAGAACATATATTAACAACGTTTAAAAAATTAATTTAAAACAGTGCTCTTTATAAGAAATAGACCTATGAATATTTAATATAAGTTATAGTTTAGAACATGTACAAATTATAATTTACGATAAAAGTGTACATTTTTTTAATTTTTAATTTTAATTTTAATTTTTTATTTTTTATTTTCTCTATATTTTCTCTGTGTTCTTTTTATTTTCTGTATCAGGCTCTTTATTTTCTATGTATTTCTTTTTACTTTTTGTTTTACCCCCTTTTTTCTGTTTTCCCTTCTTTTCTATCCTCTTTACCTCGCACAATTTTCCCAAAATAAAGAGGAAGTGAGATTTTTTAATGTTCTTTTTAATAAATAACTTTTAATACCATCATTATTAACTACGTGATGAGACATTGTTTTCCGATGTTGAACAAAATATGCACTTTTGTAGTTAATTATAATTTGTACATGTTCTAAACTATAACTTATATATATACTAGCAGCATAGCCCGGTGTTGCTCCGGTGTAATGAAAGCTTTAAAATTAATCCATGGTCCTGGAGCTCAGACTCAGCCTAAAGAATATTTGTGTGAAGTTTGGTGAGGATCGGATAAAAATTGTGGATTTCTTTAAAGGACATACAGACAGATAAGCAGACACATACACAAACATCTTGCCTTATATATATATATATATATATATATTATCGATTTTATGCAGTACTGTAAAAACTGCAACCTTGAAACTTCTGAATATCGTTTCTTATGTCTTTGTCTATGAATGTAGCAAATTTGATTAAAATCGGACCACTCCTTTTATAACCCGATTTTTTCGATTTTCGATATTTATCGAAGGTCGCTCGACACAAAACCAAGCTAAGAACACTCGCAGACGCTTATAGTACAACTGTGTAAATTTTCCAGAAAATCGGTTCAGCCGTTTCGGTGTCTATAGGTAACGGAAACACAGACAGACAAAGTCCCATTTATAAATAAGTTTATATATGTATATATATATATATATATTGTCATCCGCAGACAGATCTGTTTCGCCGTATCACAGCTCATCAGTACGGTTAGACTCAGATTGCTTTTTTACCCAGGATTGAAACCCGACCGAAATTGCGTCAGTCGGCGACTCTACCCCTGGGCTATGGGCGTTCGGTGGAAGTAGGCAGACGTTTTGGCACATATACTCGACAAAATACAAAGGATTTGCAGTGTAATCGGTCCTGACTTGTCATCTCGACTTCAGTCACTTTCGAGATGGAAAGTCAGAAATCTATATAGATTTAAATATGTAATTACATCATTTTGATATGGATAAACCTTTTTTTTTTCATAATCAAAGGAATAAGAACTGGTATCTCAAAGCAAGAAGAAGAATTAACAGAAAAGAAATACAAAGAAAAAAGAAAATAACATTATAGGCTGAGTATGCTTTATCCGAATTTTTTTAGGTGCTGAGATAACTTGCCACAAATGGAAAATTTCAGAAACTAATATGGCTACCCGTAGCACGATTATTACGTTGCAACGTAAAGAATAAAATGCTGACTTTTTCATAAGTATAAGTATTACTTTCTTTTTCATGAAACATGTTAGGCGTAGTAAATTCTAGCAAGCCTGTTGAAACATTTATCAAAGAAGTTAATATGAGAAATACTTATTTAATCTAAGTTTCTAACAGTTTTAATGTTTTAAAGATGTTCCTTGTTAGTGGGTCAGGGATGTGTTATTGAATTATCATTACGCAATCTCGGTTGGTCTGGCAATACAGATAATTTGTGGTTTTCATTTTTACTGAAGCCACTGTTATTGGTTTGATTTTTTTGTAGGTGTGTCTTTGAGGTTTTGATTAGCAATATTTCTGCGGCCATCCCTTGGTGAATAATGATCAAGAACTGAAACAGAAGTGTACACAATCGACTTGATAGAATTCAGATCTTTAGTTTCTTTATTTAGAAAAATACTACAAGTTGAGTATTCTTTATCCAATTTTGACATGACTTTTAACAAATGGAAAACTTCAGAAAGCAATATGGCTACCTGTTGCATGATTACATTTTTTTTTTAATCATATCACCCCAAGCAAGGCGATAACGCCACTGATGCGCAGGGGGCTATGTAAGAGTAAAAAGAATGGAAAAGAGAAAGCCGGAAACCACATCCTAAATAGGGAACAAGGGATGGGCCTCTTCACCTGTTCAATAGACGTGGGTGGAGTATGAACCGGGCAATAGTTTAGTCTATCTACTCCAACTTAAAAAAAATAAAGAAAGTGAAAAGATTGGAAAAGAGAAAACCGGAAACCGCATCCTAAACAGGAAACAAGGGATGAGCTTCTTCACCTGTTCAATAGAGGTGGGTGGAGTGTGAACCGGGCGATAGTTTAGACTATAAAAAGATATTGTGTTTATACCTGGATTCCATTCCCAAGCTGCCCCATTTTATAGAAGCTATATACAAATTATTTAGAAAAATACTATTATTCGAAATCTTTTTTAGGTGTTGACATGACTTGTCACAAATGGAAAATTTCAGAAACTAACATGGCTACGCGTAGTATGATTACTGCGATCCAAATTGATTGTAATTAGAACCAATGTTTTCCTTTTACGCAAACACTGTACCGGCATGTTGATTTCTTCAAGCTCAACCTGGATGTCGGACAAGGTCGCATATATGGGGGAGTGAAGGATAGAAATTACCACTTTGTCGTAATTGTTCTAGCTACGTAAGCTTGCTAACCATAACACCACGTGAAGGTTCCTATTTTGCCCCTGTATGGAAGATAACATTTTAATCAAAACACAACCTCGTTGATAAAGACTGTTTAGTCTCTAAGGGCCGCTTAAATGTGCCGCCATCAGGCCTAACGTTGGTGCAGACTTAATTACTTAATTTTTTTTCTTCTGACACTCACAGTGATATCATTGATGATGTACACTCTCTTTCCAGTTTCTCACACCTGATATACAAGTGTGTAATTTATGTTCGTGTGACATTTATGTATTTTTGTAAGATCGGTTCACTGTGCAGAGACGGGAAATTTTGCCCGTCTGAATCCATCCTGCACATATATAAATCTATCATCCACCCGTGTATTGAATACTGCTGCCACATCTGGTCGGGTGCCCCTGCTATTCACCTCGGGGTACTTGACAAAATCCAACAGAGAAACTGTAATGTGATCGATCCCGACTTTGCAGCTGAGATACAGTCACTTTCTCACCGGCGCAATGTGGCTTTCTTGTGTCTCTTCTACAAATACTTTCACGGCTTCTGCTCTGCTGAACTTAGATCACTGGTGCCTCCTATGTATGAATTTACTCGAGCTACTAGACTAGCAACTAGGTCCCACTCTTTTACAGTGAAACAAATAATATGTAACCGCAACTTCTACTCCAACAGCTTCTTTTCTCGCAGTTCCCGCCTGTGGAATTCCATTCCGTATACTTGCTTCCCCGAGAGCTATAATCTCCAAGAATTTAAGTGTAAGGTCAAAAGTCATCTCCTATCTCACTGACTCGCATCCTTTCTCTCGTGCAGTTTTCTCTGTCTACTCCACTCTCATCACACCACTATTCCCATCCTTCTTATACCCACTTCCTGACACCCCCTATTACCTGTCTCTCTTTCTCATTACTTTCCTCTTATGTAAACCCCTGCGCACCAGTTGCGGTGAGGCTGCCTTGCTCGAGCTACTAGACTAGCAACTAGTCTTGGTTGGCAACCGGTCTATTTCAGAAATTAATGGCAATCTATTGTAAGAAAATCTTCTGCCCAATCAGTCATGTCTCTTTCGAGACATGATCGCCCAAGCGTGTATCACGTATGGAACTTAACTGACTCACTTTACATGCATCGTTTGTATTAAATCACCAACACCCACTTATTCTTACACAAACTCACTAGAAAAAACTAAGTTTTAATAACTTATTCTCGAATTTAGTTAGTCAGTTAAGTGCCATACGTGATACACGCTTGGGCTATCATGTCTCGAACGAGACATGACTGAGTGGGCAGAAGATTTTCCCACAGTAAGTTGTCATTACTTCCTGCGGTAGACTTGTTCCCAACCAAGGCTATAGAACACAATCTATCCTGTTATTTAACCCATAACTAGAGGGAAGAGAATGATTAATACCTTTCCCAAGGGTATTTTGTACGTAAGTGTATGCAGGGAATTCAACCGGAATTCTCGAATTACCCCACTTAAATACAAATTTCACCCCTTTTGGGCATGCACCCTACGTTGGGAACCATGGGCTAAGAATAAGCATTCACAATCAATTTGGAGTATCTCGGCAGCTTGTTGGGTTTTATAATATTTTTAGACAGGATAACGCCGGGTGACCTTTCTAATATATGTACATCTGTACTGATATGTGCATATGCACATATACCTATTTCTCTAATTTTTCGTCCTCCTCCACCCACGCCTTACATTGCACACCTGTTCCACTTACTTTTGCCTTCAGTTTTTCCACCTTTTCCTGTTTCCTGTCGTACCATTTCCGGCTTTTGCAAGCAGGCTCTTTGCATTCGTCTTAGATTAGATTTTTACGCCAACAGCTTACCGAAATCTTCATGACAGAGAGAGAGAGAGAGAGAGAGGGAGAGAAAGAGAGAGGGATAGAGAGAGGGAGTAAGAATTAAAAGCTGTTCGAATTAAGTTTTTCCGGTTTTGCATTCAAACAGGAAATAAAGCCAAAATAAAAAAAAAGAAACAGAAAAGTGAAAAAAAAAAAGATTAAATGAAGATAAATAAGAACGACTCTTCTCAAAATAAATGCCGTCATATTTGACGGCCATAGATTTGTTTTACCCTATTAATAAAATCGACAAGGAAGTTGAATTCAGACAACGAGCGACCAAGATAACGTTTCGATATAAATATTTTTTATTACTTCTTTTGTCACGAGATCAAAGAAAAGCGTGCTGGACTACTACGTAATGTCACCTCTGGAAAAGCTGGAAACTTTTCACTAAAACATATCATTCATTCGTTCATGCTTAGCACATTGCTACCATATATGGTCAGGGGCCCCTGCTATTTACTTTGAGCATCTTAATAAAATTCAAGAATCAGCAATATTATTCGTCCAGATCTAGCAGCTCGGCTTCAGTCATTTCCCCATCGCCGTAAGGTTGCCTTTCCGTACCTTTTTTTTATAAATAATTTCATGGTAATTGTTTCCCAGGGTTCAAATCCCAGACGAGCCCCCAATTTTGTTATGTGCTGGAAGTTGTAACAAAAGAAAAGAAAATGATTTACCAAAACACAGCGTTAAATCACAAACAAATATTTAATTTACTAAAAGCACAAAATAACATATATACAAAGATACAACTTTGGCATTTAAAACAGAAAACATAGAGTTTACTGGGGAAGTATTACGAGGGAGAAGGAAAGGTGAGGGTCAAGTATTTTTAACACGTCAGGGCTAGCGAAGTAATCTAAGTGGTATTATTGGAAATCCACAAATAGTCTTATATATAGAATAATTTTTAGTTTGGTCAATAAAAATATTAAAAAATTCTATTTAGCAGTTTAGTTTCATGAGATTCTCTTTTGAGTTTTTGTTGATCGGTAACTTTTCATAGAGATTCTTTCGGCTGGATATAATAATCCACGAATCAAAAGCCGGAGTTGATAATGCGAGAAATTGCCTTTTCCCAACTGACAACTCTCTTCTCTTCAAAAAAACCTATTTTAATAGGGGCTAGCACCTAATTAGCATATTTCTCGAATCATCTAGATTTTTCTCGAATATACTGGAATAATCTGGAATCTTCCAAACGTTCTATGTCTAATTTCTATATTTTATAACTACTTCACGAATGAAAACTTTTTTGTATTAATAAGTAGGACTCAATAGAATCCGTTACTATAAATTTTAAACTTTTTGTTGACTTTATGAAGATTTTTTATATAGAAATGCATCCTCGTAACAATACCTAGATTTTATGAATTTAAACGCAGTACTAGACTGACGTTGAGAGCTCATCAATTTACAGTTGAGTTGGTTAGATTTAACCGTCAGTTCTATGCTGACAGTTTCTTTTCTCACACTTCTCGCTTGTAGGAACTCTCTTCCGGTTTTCCAGCCAACTATAATCTGCAAAAGTTTGAATGCAACGCCAATCGATATCTCCTGTCCTGCTGATTACTCCTGACAATATATGACAAGATTATATATATATATATATATATATATATATATATATAAACTACGTAAAATTCAAGTGAATTACAAATCAAGCAAACGTATGTTAACGTTGCTATTTTGATATCTCTCAAAATCTTTTATAGAAAACCACACACAGTGTGTATTTACATTTTTTAAATTTTTTTTTTTTTTTTTTTTTTGGTTTTGTTTGTTTTGGTTTGTTTTTCGGCAAACCAACCACAGTGAGTTATTTAATGCCCCAAATCTTTTTACAATAGGTTCGTATGAATAGAATATATATTGTTTTTAAGAAATCAGGTTGTAGATCAGGTTTCATTGACGTATTTTTGTAAAGAGTGTTTTGTTGAGAATAAATTGTTTTGCTAATATGCATTTTTCATATTTCTTTTTTTTTTTTTTTTTTTAAATATATTAATGGTAACATCTTTTCCTTCAAAAATATATTGCTGGTAATATTTTTTTTCTTAAAAGATATATTGCTGGTAATAATTTTTCCTTCAAAAATATATTCGTGGTAATATTTTTATTTAAAAAATATATTATTGGTAAAATTTTTCCTTCAAAAATATATTGCTGGTAATAATTTTTCCTTCAAAAATATATTACTGGTAATATTTTATTCCTTCGAAAATATATTATTGGTAATATTTTTTCCTTTAAAATATATATTGCTGGTAATATTTTCTTTCCCCAAAAATTATTGGTTAATATTTTTTTCTCCAAAAATTGTTGAAAATTTTATTATAAATGTCTATTTTTATGCTTTAATAGTGTTTTAACCCCAGTTCGTGGGTTAAATATTTTTCAATACCTGGGACCCTAACAGAACCTACCACCGCTGATCTAGGAACAACAGCAATTAAGAGACGGTTTCACGCTTCTCACAACCTCCCCATCAGGAGCCTCGCTGCCTCGATATCCAGTATGAACATTTTTCGGGATCGCTGTTGATAGCCGAACACGGAAACAAATCTATAAAAAACCTACAGAAGGTTGTGACGGAAAGTGAGATTAAGGGACTAATTATCAAATGCAAGAAGACAGAGTGCATTATTTAATATTTGGGAAGTGTTTTAACAGAGGACAGATATTATGACACTGAAGTCCGAAGTCTCGTTGGAATAGCAAAAGTTGCATGCCAAAAACTAAGCCAAAAAAAAACAAAAAAAACAGGAACATTTCGCTAGAAACAAAGAAACAATGAGCTTGCACCCGTGGTGCTGTTGGGTCATAGCTCTAAAGACCTGAGTGAGTGAGTGAGTGAGTGAGTGAGTTAGTGAGTTTTGTTTAACGGCATATCAACCTCTGTGGGATGTTTAATGCCAAAAAGGTGGAGTTTTAAGGTATTTTTAAAATTTTCGGTTATAGTGAGAAGGTTGATTTAGTCAGATTTTAATAAATTTTTTTTGTTTTTATTCTTTTTTATTTTAGAAAACTGAAAATGTCTTCTAGTTTTGTATTCAAAAATGTTTTGCTGAGAATAATTTTTTTTTTCTTAAAAAATGTTATGGTAATAATTTTTTCTTTAAAAATGTATTGTTAATAATATTTTTCCTTTAAAAATGTATATTTTTTATAAAAGTCTTTTTTTACGTATATATTTCTATAAAAGTGCATTTTCATACTTTCATAGTGTTTTGTCCCAGTTTGGGGGTTAACTGTTTGCCCATAGCTGGGACCCTAACAGGTGCTACCACTCTGAGTCAGGATGGACCTGAGAACAACAGCAACTAAGAGGTGATTCCATGTTCCTCACAACCACCCAATCAGAGGCTTGCTGCCGGATGTAGTTTACCGTCATGCCTAGGATCTCTAAAGACCTGAACTGGTGGAACTAGGGAATGATGTCCTTGTTTGTCTCGGAAATCGCGATAAATTTTTTCATCTCTTTTTCTCACTTTTTTACACTCTGCATACAGTCATTTTCCTCTTAATTCTCTCTCAGATTTTTAAACACAACCCCTCCAGTGACGGAAAGCAAGAATAAAGAACTGAATATGAACTGAGAAAAGACAGAATGCATGGTTGTTAGCAAAAGGAGGAGCATTATTAATATATTATAATATAATTAATAATGTTTCTAATTGAACATTAAATTCTAGAAATTCATGTTATTCCTTCCTATCAATAAATTTCTATTCAAACATACAAAACATACATTTTTATTCTTCCACAAATCCACACATTCCAATCTCCAACCAACCTGTTGATAACCTTCTGATGATAGCGAATAATACTAAGCTGTAGGGAGTAAGGTTATGTATGACACAAGGCCAATTCAATTAACATTAACCATCTCCCTATAGCTATATATAGAGAGAAAAGTTCATTAGAGACAATAACGAGCCAGTGTCGGTTCTGTTCATTCTTTTTACTATCAGTTATCAAACCTTGACGAAAAGCAAGAAAAAATGACTGAACATCAACTGCAAAAAGACAGAATGCACGACTGTTAGCAAAAGGAGGAGCCCAAAGTGCGAATGACAAATGGGAGACACCAAAACCAAATAAGTACAAAAGTTTAAATATCTAAGGAGTGCTTTAACAAAGGACGGAAAGTCTAACATAGACATCCAAACTTATTTATAAATGGAACTTTGCCTCTGTGTGTGTGTGTGTGTGTGTGTGTGTGTGTGTGTGTGTGTGTGTGTATGTGTGTCCGTTACCTATAGACTCCGAAAATTATAAATAAAAACATATAAAATTGTCCATGTCTACCACATTAACGTTTATAAACGAACTAGCAGTATAGCCCGGCGTTGCTCGGGTGTAATAAAAGCTTTAAAACTAATCCATGGTCCTGGAGCTCGGACTCTTTGGAGACTAAAAAGCAATAGTTGTTTCCACTTAAAGCGAAACCGTAGACTGAAAGAAAATTGAATGGATGTAAGTCAAATTTTGATTTCCTGGTATCGGTATCAAATAAGTTTTTTTGTCGTAAACTGAATTTTGAAGGCTAAATAACTCCTCTGAGTAAATGGTATCATGGCTGAGACTAAGAACTACAATTATACCTACTTAGAGCCAAACCCGAAGCAAAAACTAAAATAAAAATAAAAGGGCTGAAAAAATACAAACATACAGACAGGCACACACATCTTGCTATATATATATAGCACACATACATCTTGCTATATATACATCTTGCTATATATATATATATATTATCGATTTTCTGCACTATTGTAAAAACTGCTACATTGAAACTTTTGAATATCGTTTCTTATGTCTTTGTCTATGAGTATCAAATTTGATTAAAATCGGACCACTCCTTCTATAACCCCATTTTTTCGATTATCGATTTTCGATATTTATCAGGGGTACCTAGACACAAAACCTAGCTAAGAATACTCGCAGACACTTATAGTGCAACTATGTAATTTTTCAAGAAAATCAGTTCAGCCGTTTCGGAGTCTATAGGTGACGGACACACACACACAGAGGCAAAGTTCCATTCATAAATAAGTTTAGATGTACTTACCTATGGATACATACGCACTTATTTACGCATTCAAGCAAATATATGCATTACATTTTGTATGTAACCATATTATATTTGAATAAATGTAAGCTGTTTGCTTATTGGTTTCAGTTAGCCAATTAGAATCAAGGTAAGTGAAGCACATTTTTACGCCAAATCCTAAGGATGTTTGAACACCTATATAAATGATTTGCCGCGCATTTTACGCCAGTTGGCGCCAGAATTTCCTTCGCACACATCATGTAAAATATTAAGTCCAACTCACTATCTCTTACAAATTCATTCTTCTGTTCACAACAAAAATGAACGTTATTCATGAACATTCAGAACTGAACAATTCTCTTAATAATAATATTCCTCAAACGAATTTCTCATCAAGCTGATAAATCTTACGGCAACAATGAACATTTCAACTTGCTTCAAAAGTTCTAACTCAATTTTCATACAGTCCATGGAAGACACATTCAAACAACCACTTTCAACATCTATGTAATGTATGTATTTTTTTGTTATTGTTAATACATTTTATAGCTGCAAATTGAAGCTTTGTCAATTTCATTACACTTTCCATTTGCTCGTTTAATGAATGATTTCAACACTTATAAAATAATTGTGGTATGCAAGGATTTAGTTAGGAAGTTCCTTTGGGAAGTGGCCTTGTGCCATGTAAAAATCCATATCTAAATTAACCTTGCATAGTAAGCGCCCACACACTGGCTTCTATTCTAGTTGTTTTCTTGAATTGTTTCAGTTTTTTTTCTCATCGAATCTCGATATTGAGACATTCAAACAATTGCCGACATTTTTGACGGTACGGGTATACTACTATCCATACAAATTCAGTGGGTATATCACTGTATTTCAAGTAGAAATCAAAAACAGATTCCAGATTTTGTGAGACAACGAAAATAAATAAATAGAAAACGAATAACAAATTGGTAGCGAGAATCATGGAAGCAGCAGAGAGAACAGGAAAATCTAACAAACGGAAACAGCAATGACGAAGGGAGGTAACTCATACTTAACACTGCTGAAAAGAAATAAAAAAATATATGGACTAAAATTAACAGAGATAAAATTGAAAATGCCGAACTGAACAAACTAATAAAAGAAAGAATCGTGAATTTAAAAAAATACGAAGAAGTTGTCAGGAAATGAAAATGCTTGATCTACAAGCCACGTAACCGTCAAATGCTAATATTGAAACACAGAAACGAAGGAATTAAATAACTTTCGAGACAAGATGTTATGAAGAAACAAGCAACAGACAATGTACTGGTGGTGCAACGCTTATCTTCTCGAAAAATGAAATCGGCGTGTCGAGTTCAAATTCCGCTTTCAGTTTCCTTTTACATTAATAACCTTCGGTAAGGCATCGACGTGGGAGTAAGGGTGTGCGTTGTGATTTAGTGTCTGCAAAAAAAGGCTGGGTGTTTTTTCACCTCAAACGGAAGCAGAAAGTTTAACAAGACAGAGCTTGGTCAAGTATGATCATTCTACTCTTCTCTCCAATAGTGTCCACGTATTAAAAAGAATAGGAACATACTGTATATCCTACACATCTATAAATCTACCATCCACCCGTGTATTGAATACTGCTACCACATCTGGTCGAGTGGCCCTGCTTTTCCTTTGGTTTAAGATTTTCATTTGACTTTTATTCTTATACTATCTTGCATTAAAATTTTATTAATGTTTTTTGTCCCTAATTCAAGTCACGTATTTTGTCAAGCATCTTCTTTGTTCCTTAGATAAACATTGCTAAATCCGCTGATAAGAAGGTCGGTTCACTGTGCAGGGCCAGGAAGTTTTTCCCGTCTGAGTCCATCCTGCACATCTATAAATCTACCATCCACCCGTGTATTGAATACTGCTGCCACATCTGGTCGGGTTACCCTGCTATTCTCCGCAGGATTTTTGACAAAATCCAACGGAGAACTGTAATCTTGTTCTGTTTCTTTCTCTCTACCATCGCAACTGTCTTCACACCTGTGCTCCCATCCTTCTCTTGCCCTTTCTCTGACACCCCCTGTAACTGGTTCGTCTTTCTCTTCACTTTCCTCCTGTCTAACCTTTTACTCTTATGTAGCCCCTTGCGCATCATTGGCGGTACCGCCTTTCTTGGGGTGAAACGATTAAAAATAATAATTTAAAATCTTGAAATAACATTTTCAAAGAATTTCATTGAAAAAAGTCTCTTAAAAATGATTGAAAAACAATATAAAGAGACACACATTCTGAATAAAGAGACACACATTCTGAATAGCATATCCTTAAATATGATCATTTAAACTCTTGTTTGTACATCTATAAATCTACCATCCGCCCGTGTATTGAATACTGCTGCCCCATCTGGTCGGGTGACCCTGCTAGTCTCCTCGGGGTTCTTGACAAAATCCAACGGAGAATCTGTAAATGTGATCGATACCGACTTGGCAGCCAGGCTGCAGTCACTGTCTCACTGGCGAGACATGGCTTCCCTGTGACTCTTCTATAAATACTTTCACGGCTTCTGCTCCGATGAACTTAGATCACTGGTGCCCCCTAGGTATGAATTTGCACGAGATACTATATTAGCAACTAGGTCCCACTCTTTTTCAGTGAAACAGATAAAATGTAATCGCAATTTCTACTCTAATAGCTTCTTTTCTTGCACTTCCCGCCTGTTGAATTCCTTTCCATATACTTGCTTCCCCGACAGCTACAATCTCTAGGAATTTCAATGTAAGGTCAATAGACACCTCTTATCACACTAACTCGCATCCATTCCCTCAAACACTCTTCCCATCTACCCCCACCCCAATCCTTGGTATCCTCATCCATTTATCACCCTCCTCCCGACATTTCCTATAACTAACCACTCTTTCTCATTACTTTCCCTTATGTAACCCCCTGCTCAATAGTGGTAGTGGAATGCCTTGTTTAGGATGAAATGATTAAAAAAAAAAAGGTACACAAAAGTTTTTCCTCATTATGTCCAAGAAATATTAGGCCGCCTTTTCCTCATTCTGAGTAGAATTGTTCTTTCTGTTGACATTTTCTAAGACTTCCATGTTGCTTACTCGCTCCGTCCATCGAATTCTCAGTATCCTTCTGTAGAACTACATTTCTGCTGCGTCTAGTTGTCTACTCATCTGTGGTGTACTGATCCGTCCTTGGAATTTTCAGTATCTTATCCCCCCACCACCCAGATAAGTAGAGATTTAAAGGAAAACGTATCTATTGAATGCGCTTCCCACAAATTTCAAATTGGAGATCGATTTTAAAAATCCATTATAATCAATTCACTGTTCGATAATTGCTTCAACGTCAGTTCAAGATTTGCAGCCGCCATATTTTTTATAATCATTCCATCCCATGCAAGGTAATAAAGCCACTAAGAATCAAGGGGTTACAGAATGTGAAAGTGTTCAAAGTCTGTCAGAACAACATGACGTTTTAGGAAGTAGGCACAGTAAAACAAAGAGTGGAAGATCTCTTATATATAATTCAAGGCCTCAAGAATACACACAAGCGCCATCACAACCAGTTGAGGAAATATCGGGTAACCAACATTAATGAATCATCACCGACCAATGAAGAGCCGACAGACACCATCTTCGAGAGATTTGATCTCGAGGCACTCCAAGCTTCACCCGAAATATGGCGATCTGGGAGAAAAAAAATGTGGATCCTTTGATCTTCGATCCAAAACGTGAGAAATATTAAACAACTTTTCGGGGAAAAAGCTCTTGAAGTGGGGGTTGTGGGGCGTTACCCACTTAACTATGGACTCTTCCTACCAGTATATTAACTGAGAGTTAATCACTCTCATGGCTTCAGTTCAGTTCAGCACAGTCTGTCTGTCTGTCAGTCACTAGTATGCCAAGCTTATATTTACTCTTTTCTCTTGTATCTATTTTTGACTTAATATATGTTGTTAAGGAGAAAGAACAATAAATGAATAGGAATTAAGAAAACAAAAGATAATGACTGGCATTGAATTTAAGATCAAAGTTCACTGGAAAGCCAGCAGCTGGAAGAGAATTCCATAAGTGCAACAGAAGAAAATTATAACATGGTACTGACGGTTACATCGAGCCATTTTAAATTTAAAATGATGGAACTGTGACACCAATCTAGTAATGTGCTTAAATTTATAAAGTCTACTTTTGTTTTGTTTTTATACTAGTTTAAAAGCAGTACTTCGTTGGCTAATTTTGTATCCGATGCCAAAATAAAGGAACCTCTGGTCTGGATTTGAAAACAGTTGAAGATTTTGAAGAAATAATTGAATTCCTCAACTCACTCTTTGGGACTTCAAAACCTCATTTTCAACTTTGATTCGGGCTATAAGTCCAATTCCGGCCAAAAGACCGATTTGGGTTTAAAGTCCGAGTTGGGCCAAAAGACAAATTTAGGTTGAAAGTCTGATTTGGGCCGAAAGCTCGATTTGGACCAAAAAACCGATTTCGGTTGAAAGTCCGGTTCGGCCTGAAAGTCTGATTTGGGCCAAAAGACAAATTTGGGCTGAAATTCTGATTTGGGTTAAAAGTCCAATTTGAGCCTAAAGATCTATTTGGGCTAAAAGTCCGATTTGAACCAAAAGACCTATTTAGGTTGAAAGTCCGATCTTGCCTGAAAGTCCGATTTGAGCCGAAACTCCAATTTAGGCTGAAACTCTGATTTGGACACAAAATTCCAATTCATGCCGAAAAATTAGTTTTTCAAATCACAACTGAGTTGAGTTCTTCAAATTACAATCTCTGTGGATCTTCAAAACTTCCCGTCACGAAACCTCTCACTTCAATTCTGATTCCTTAGCATTTTGAAAGAATAAAATTGATGTCTTAAATTCACAAAGTTTTGGAGATATTTTAAACTGAACTTAAAACAAAACAAATAAAACTCACAAAGTTTTTTCCTTACTAGAAATTAAAAACTTTTAAAAACACTAATTCTTTTCAGTTATTTAAAAATTTAAACTTTCAACTGTTCCCTCTTTATCCGGAGACAAATCCCTATGCTGGATGTTCAAGCACCAGATGAAGGGGAGATTTTCAATCCTGATTCCAAAGTGTTATAATAAGTCTATGAAGAGCAAGTCTTGACCGATCTTGAAGAGATTCAGTTACACGGACAAACAGACAAATTTTCTCTTTATTTATTTAGATATATTTTCCAGGAAATAAAGCCGCTAAGATGCAAGTGGCTACTGAATGTGAAAGAAAATGAAAAGAAAAGCAATTTCAATTGTAAAATTATGAAACCTAGCTGCCAATCTAGTACTGCGCTTAAATTCGTAAAGTTTACATACGAAAGTACTCAAAATAATTACCATGAAAAGCCACAGAAAATAAACGCTACTGACGTTGGGCAGTTACCTTTTCATCTGTGGGGAGATTGTGGAGCATTCACCGCCATACAAGAGTTTTGATATGACAGAAATTCAGCACTCTTTGTCTTGTGAGTATCAAATTCCCAAAGTCCTCTTTCCTCTTTATGCACTCTGGAAATTTTCATGTTTTCTAGTACTGTCTTTAACATTCGGAATGCATTTTTCTTTTATGCGCGTTCTGAGATAACGAAAGTTTTTTGCCATTTCAGTACTGACAGTGTCTTTTCGGTACTATCATTTTCCCAGTTTGGGGTGATATTCAATACAAAATACTGCAATAGCATACCAGTTTCTTTTTACACCGAGAAGGTTACCCCCCATCCCTCCTCTCAGAAATTTTTCTGCCCACTGGTAAAGCCGTTGACCTCTGAGGCGCAGCTCCTACGCCCAGACTGGCAACGGGCCGATGGCCGGTTGGCAGAGATGGGTTGAGGAGAGGCGTTCTACTTCAGCGATTGAGAAACCCTTTTGACTATCATGACTCAGTTTAGCGGGCAAGTTGATACCGTTAACCGGGATGTGGCCGTTGCAGTGTCCATGCAAGTTCTTGGTAAACCAGGGTCGACCACTTCGCTGCAAAGATACTAACACATATGATACACACCATACACCGCATTGTGTATCCCCTATTACTGATTCAAACACCATCAGTCACATAAAAAATATAATAAGAACATCAATGGTCAAAAAGGTTTTTTTTTTCTTAATCATCTCACCCCAAGCAAGGCATTCCACTGCCACTATTGCGCATGGGGTTGCATAGGAGAAGGTAAAGAGAAGGAGTGGTTAGACATAGGGAATGTCAGGAGGAAGGTGACAGATGAGTAAGGATAGCGAGGATGAGGGTTGGGCAGATGGGAAGAGTGTTTGATAGAATGGAAGCAGGTTAGTGTGTTAGGAGGTGTCTATTGACCTTACATTTAAACTCCTGGAGATTGTAGCCGTCGGGGAAGCAATCGTGTGGAAGAGAATTCCACAGTCGGGAAGTGCGAGGAAAGAAACTGTTGGAGTAGAAATTACGGCTGCATTTTATCGGTTTCACTGTAAAAGGGTGGGTTCTAGTTGCTAATCTAGTATCTCGTTCAAATTCGTATTTAGGGGGCACCAGTGATCTAAGTTCATCGGAGCAGAAGCCGTGAAAGTATTTATAGAAGAGACACAGGGAAGCCACGTTGCGCCGGTGGGAGAGAGACTGCAGGCGGTCTGCCAAGTCGATATCTATCACATTACAGACCCTCCTCTGAACCTTGTCGAGAAGCCCGAGAAGAACAGCAGGGACACCTGACCAGATATGGCAGCAGTTTTGACCGAGTAAAGCATGATGGTCTTGACAAAGACCATCTTTCTTTGAACAATGTCGTCTGGCACTACAGAACCACAAAGAATTGTACAAATAAAGGAAGCCACATTAATTGAGGACTATCAACAACAACAAGAACTAAAATGGATAACATATGCAACGCGAAGCGAAAATAATGACTGTCAATATGTTGAGGAGTTGTGGTGAAATTTCGCCGCAAAGTTGTTGTGTCCGGTTTGGCCGGAAGTAAGACACGGAACAAGAAGGTAGGTTAAGAAACAAGATATTTAAAGAAAGTGTTAATAAATAGTAATATAGAAATATATAAGTCCGAAGGTATTATTACGCTGCCTGACTAGTAGCTGTCGTTAACTGCTCTCGTTAACTGCTGTACTTGACTGCTTTATAACTGCAGTATTTATCTGTCTTCCCACTTAAGACAAAATGTGGCACAAGGCCTTTTTAATGTGGATTATTTGGGCCATATAGCCTGGCCAAAAATACATGTCTAACGTCACCCAGTCGAAAATGTGCCTACTCAGACACATTTGTGTTTGTTTCACATCCACAGAGCCAACCTGTAGTTTATGCTGAGCAGATGTTAGTTACAGTTTCTGAGAAAAAGTGCGTTATCTAGCGTGAACAGCAATCTGAACAAGGCGAGAACGCTCAAACCCTCAGTCACGATGACTTGTGATTTCAAGCTAGCACAGACATCGACGACTCCTCAAAGAGAGAAGTCCTCCCTAATTTCACTCACAAGGCTTAGATCAACCCGTGGTATGGTTTTCAGGCACTTTCTAAAGGTGCCGTACGCTGGGATCACCTCAACCAGGCCGATAACCTCTACTTCTTCACAAGTCGACCATGGTGAGATTCGAACCCGGGCTTCATGGTCAGAACACGAACGTTCTAACCACTCGACCACATAAAAAGCACATACCCATTTAAAAATTCAACCACCGTCAATTTTACTAACATCAAGGGTTAAAAACGTACGCATCTCCAATCATCTTCTCTTGATATCCAGTTTTCTTTCAATGTCATTATTTTTGTGGGATCTCCCCTTTTTCTATCATAACGGACTCGACTTGGATATGTATATACTCCTGCCATAGAGAGATCCGGGAGAGACATCGAGACTGATCCGTAAGTTACCGAATGATACCGAAGTTACACAGAGAATACCACGTCAGTAGGCATAGTAGCTCTGAGCTCCACTCAGCCAGAATAATATTACACGGATATACTATTTCCAACACGGCTTCACTTCAAAGACTTGTATATATATATTCCTTATTAATCGTAATCCTGGATTACTAACCTGCGTTCCAGTTTGTATATTTACGTTCAATATAACATTTTTCTTTTATCTCAAATATCTGTTTTGTTGTCCATTATTTTCTGTGGTTCCTCACCCGGAACCACAACAATTATTAAAACCATGTCTTTGAAAGGGTACTAATATTTTCGTAAACCGTGGTAGCTAAGGAGAAAAAATGCGCGTCACTGACGAATTTAAGATATTGCGAATAGAACTAAGGCGTGTAATCTGGACCTCTATCACAAAGGGTATCTTATTTGAAATAAGTAAAGATGTCAAAGCTATAAAACGATTCTTTGGGTACCGATTCCACTCTACAGAACTCTTAAACACCTGGCCTAGTCCTTAAGTCACGAAGTCAAGCTCTCGAGGATAAACGCAACGCTACTTAGGTTGAAATCGTCCGTGTTACTGTTTGCTATGATAGCTTATTTAATTTGTCTTGGTCCAGGTCTTTGGGCGACACGGTTGTATTCGAGATTTCGTGTCTGTCGGGAATCCGAGAGGCCATCTATCAGATTCAGTTGCACGCAATGAGAAGACAACAACGAACCGAGAAGATGCTGAGCACATTGAATAGTGGGTGGGGGAAACCTTTAGTTTATCAATGGATACTATTTTGAATAAAACAGACGAACGTTCGCCATGTCAGTCACATAGACAAAAAACAAAAAATAAAAAATAAAGAAGAAAAGAACCTAAAAAACAATTCCGCACCCCCAGTTATAGTGTGCTTTCTCTCTTTCTCCATATTTTTTAACGAAATCCTTCTCCTATACATACATATATATATATATATATATATATATATATATATATATATTGAGCATTTCAAAGTAACAGAAATCATTTACAAGACAAAGGTAGGTCAGTCAGTTAAGTGCCATACGTGATACACGCTTGGGCGATCATGTCTCGAAAGAGACATGACTGACTGGGCAGAAGCTTATCCCGCGGTATGTTGCCATTGCTTTCTGCGGTAGACTGGTTGCCGACCAAGGCTATAGAACCCAATCTGTCCTGCTATTTAACCCATAACTGGAAGGAAGAGACGGGTTAATACCTTTCCCAAGGGTATTTGCGCGTAAGTGAATGCAATGGATTCAACTGGAATTCGAACTCGGCTCCCCGGCTTTTCGTACCGAGCCGATATCCACTGTACCACAACGCACTTCCGCTGGCCAAAATAAAATATATTTGGGTTAACCCAAAGACGCCTTTAAGACCAGGTGGTTCAATCACAGGTCTACATTCAAAATAGAAAACTTAAAGAAACTGTACAAAATTGACAAGCCACGTGTGAAAATTAAAATCAACATATGGAAAAGTCCCATACATAACGTGGAGTATAGTGAAAACAGCCAAGCCTTACAAAGGTGGCAAAATATGGAGACTGTGCCAGGAAGAATGAACTATTGATTGAAAGAACGGAAATTCTGACTAAGTATAAACGTATTAAAAAATACCTCTTAGGTTCATACAACCATAGATGAAAACGCCATAATTCCTTGTAATTTAAAAAATTGCGCGTTCAAAAATTCCCTGCCACGTGAGAGTTAGAAAACGGTAAACGGTAAAATCAGTTTTTGCAAATCGCCTGAAGATACCACCCATGGTAGAAACATAGCTCGCGTAATAACTCGTTTACAAATGGACAATATTCATAAGCTCTACAATATAATTGTACACTTTTTAATACAAATGTGTACTGGTCTAATTTTATTATAACCAGAAACTAAGTAATTAAACAATCAATCAATCAATAAATCAATATATATATATATATATATATATATATATATATATATATATAAAATTACAAACTCATTTTTATCCTTTCTTCAATACCACCTGTACCAAGTCTTTTCTTTCACCGTAATTCTCTGCGCAATAGTTGCGGTCCCGCCTTGCTTGGGGTGAAATGATAAAAAAAACTTTTGCTTAATTCCAGCATTCTTCTGTTTGATAGAACCAAGTTCAGGTCACATACGTTGATGTCACAGAAATGGTCAAACTGATATATATATATATATATATATATATATATATATATATATATATATCATTATTGCCATCATGTGTACTTTACTATTATTATTATTTTTATTTTTATTATTTTTATATTTTCATTCTTACTTATAGTTTGATATTATTTTAATATAAGAATGTTTTTTATAGGTTTATGTTTTTTAATTATCATTTTGCATTTTCGTAATTTTTATTATTTATCGTTATATTTTATATATGTATTATTATTATTATTATTATTATTATTATTATTATTATTATTATTATTACTTTAAGGTTTTTAAATATGAGTTTCTTTATTATCATGTTATTATTACAACCAATACGTTTTATGTAATAATATGGCAATATTATTGTTCCGGTTAGAATTAATAAAAAAACTAACAATTCATTCTTCTAGCGAAGATTCAACTCCTAATTTTTAAATTTTGATGTCATGCATCTAAAAATAGACAACTAAAATTTAAGTCAAGATTTGTTGTATGAATTTGATCTGAGGAGCGGTCTATAAGAGAGCCGCGAAATATTATATTACCAATGGGCTTATATAAATATCCAAGTTATGTTCTTTATATATATATATATATATATATATATATATATATATATATATATATATATATATAATGCAAATAAACTAGAATCCGTAAGTTAACACTAATCAAAATAAACATAATTATTCGAAAAAATGTCAACAAACAGAACCTAAATCCGTCAAAATCCGGCGAGAAATATGTCGTCGGGTATTGGGGATGAAAAAAAAAGAAACCAACTGAACAACGGTTGTGGCTCACTTATAGATTTTCCGTATATATATATATATATATATATATATATATATATATATATATATATATGAATGGAATGAAATTTCGTATTCAAAGAAACACTATTCTTAAAAATGTGCTCAATGCAAATTTATGACATAAATATGTTATAATATCACAACAAAAGTAGTTATTTCGTTTCGACACTACCTGCGTCTTATCAAGTGTTGATATTTATTTCAATTTTAATAGTTTTAAAAGGTTCAAAACAAGCCAAACCCCTAAATCAATTTATTCATTTTTGTCAAAACATTTGGTCTGAAGAGTTGAATATTTATATATTCACGAAATAAATTATTACCGGTAGATTTGTGAAAAAAATGTTGCATATATTTTTATTCCAATACTTTGTTAAATTCTAACAGATCTTCGCATCGGATTAACGTCCTATGCGGAATTATCCTTTCCATTTATCGATTGGATTCCACATTTGATGTTTGTTTTTAATCATTTAATCCCAAGCAAGGCGAAAATACCACCAGTACGCAAGGTTTTACAGGGAGTGAAAGTGAAAGAGAAGCCTAAGAATTGAAGAAAGGACAAAAAATGGACGGGATTCAAGAAGAAAAGATGATGGCAATTGATGTTGCATTTAAATTTCTGAAGATTGTAGTTATTAGGAAAACAAGTAAAAGGGTGTGAGTTCCACAACCGGAAAATGCAAGAAAAGAAACTGTTGTAGTTGAAGTGGCAGTTGCATTTAGCTATTTCAGCAGTAAACGGGTGAGACCTAAATGCCAATCTAGTAGCACACTCAAATTCATGTTGTCTAGACGACAAAGAAAAAAGCCCGTCAGAGCATATGCCATGAACATTTCTGTAGAAAAGACAGAGGGAAGCCACGTCACGTCGGTGAGAAAGTGATATATATATATATATATATATATATATATATATATATATATTAGTCATCCACATACAACCCTGTTTCGCAGTATCATCAGTGTGGCTACACACATCCACTTGCTTCTGGCCGGGATCGAAACTCAATCTGTCAGTTAATTTCCATACGTGATACACACTTGGGCGGTCATGTCTCGAAAGAGATATGACTGACTAGAATAGATTTTTTCGCAGTAGGTTACAATTATTTTTTGCAGTAGACTGATTGCCAACTAATGCTATAGAACCCATTCTGTCCTGCTATTTAACCCATAGCTGGAGGGAGAAGAGACGGATTCATACCATTCCCATGGCTGTTTTTCCGAGTATGCACATCGAATTCAACTGGAATTCGAACTCGGCTCTCCGATTTCTCGTTCCAAGCCTATATCCACTACACCACAACACAGGAAAAGTACATTAGGAAAGGTGTTCTTGCTTGTTTCTTGTTTAATTATTTCGAGGGATAACGGATAATGGCTCTGAATCATCAGTTGTAGAGCCAAATTGCACTTCCCGTTAGATTATGCGTATGGGAAAGTTATGAACTCAGATTTCCCCCCAGCTATGGGTTAATTGTCAGACTTTCATCACTAAACCAATATTATATCCTTCCCCAAAATTCTTACAATCTAAAAATATTTTCTAGTTTTAAATGAACTGCAAATCTTTGATTAGACATAGAAAACAAATCAATTTTATATTTGTCTATATTTCTGAGATGAGGTTGTATTTACAGTATTTACATTATTTGGACTATTGTCCTCATCTTTGTTGCCATTTGTACGACGTTTAATAATAGATCATTCTATTTGTCTATATTTCTGAGATGAGGTAGTATTTACAGTATTTACATTATTCAGACTATTGTCTTCATCTTTGTTGCCATTTGTACGACGTTTGATAATAGATCATTCTATTTGTTTATATTTTTAAGATGAGGCAGTATTTACATTATTCGGACTATTGTCTTCATCTTTGTTGCCATTTGTATGACGTTTCGGCCATTGTACGCTCAGGCATTCTTCAGGTGCTAGGAATTTCGAACTGAACCCTTTATTACAATCACTGGGGGATATTATCTTCATTCCTTGCGTAGTAGTGCCTCTTTTGGCAGTCAAGAGTTGTGAGTTCTATACCCGGCGATAGCAGTGATGTACAAGTAACTTACAGAGTTAGAGGGAGATAACTCATGACTACCAAAAGAGGCATTACTACGCAAGGAATCAAGATCGTATACCAAAGTGATTGCAATAAAGGGTTCGGTTCGAAATTCTTAGCACCTGACGAAGGTCGGAGGGTACAAATGGCAACAAAGATGAGGACAATAGTCCAAATAATGTAAATATTGTAAATCACTTTTGTTTTCAATAAAATTATACACTGAAATTTTCAGATCCAGATTCGAATCATAATTACGTTTCAGACATCCAACATCGATCCATACTTTTGGAGGGTGTGTTTATGAGAGGAACGTTCATGATTTTGCATTAACATTTGTAACCAAGCTATATATATATATATATATATATATATATATATATATATATATATATATACTGGAAATGTATTTTATTGCTTATAGGTATTTAAATTATATTGCTTCCTTTCTGATGGATTTTCAATATATATATACATATATATTAGAGAAAATTTTCAAAATTCAAAGGTGTCAGATGTACATTTCGACATTGTTTTTCCAAATGGCGAAGGCCCTGAGTTAGAGTGTGGAGGGGTTTTTGGTTAACAACGGTCACAAAGTGGAAAAGGACAGAGCTGGAAGTCGCGGGGTTACAGGGTGTTAAAATCTTAACTTTAAAAAGTAATTTAACTCATTTAGTTGTCTATCTTTATAAAATATGAACTCCTATTCCTCCCCTTCCTAAATATACCATTTCAACACCCCTGCACAATCTTCGCCATTTGGAAAAACAATGTCGCTGACGTGACGTAGAATCTCTATTAGAGATCCTATGTCGAAATGTACATCCGACACCTTTGAATTTTGAAAATTTTCTCTAATTTATATTGGCTGTGTATTCTTAATGCATTGAGCTCTCTGCCTGCATCACTTTTTAATGTTAAAAATTTTTAATATTGATTAGGATCAGGTTCTTGGAATTTATCTTCCTACTCTTCCACTTCGGATTAAAGAAAAACAATATATATATATATATATATATATATATATATATATATATATATATACTGGAAATGTATTTTATTGCTTATAGGTATTTAAATTATATTGCTTCCTTTCTAATGGACTTTCAATATATATATATATATATATATATATATATATATATATATGGCAGACCTGGAGCAAACTACCACCACGTTTAATTTCGTGGTTTCTCATTTTTTTTTTTTTTTTTACTTTTTTCAGCGTAGTCCCCATTAGCTTTACGATTGACAAAAAAATTTTGAAAAATTTCAATATTTAAAGATTTTCCTGGGCAGGATCAGTTTCTCATACAACGTTATAGTAAATCGAGCCTCCATTTTGAAACCAGTCGCCGGTACCATACTACCGTCACCTGCAGATTTGTTCATTACCAAATTTTTTGGACTTTTTTCAGTGCAATATTATCTTTTACACCTTAAACTTTACGAATGACAAAAAATTTGCAAAAATTTCAATATTTAAACAATTTTAGTTGGCGGGACTAGTTTCTCATACAACCTTATAGTGGTTTGAAAATGGAGGATCTATTTACTTTAACGTTGTATGAGAAATTGAACCCCCAACAAATTTGTTTAAATATTGTAATTTTTCCAAATTTTTTTTGAAAATAGGAAAGTTTAAGTAACAATCGATAGAACTGCGCTGAAAAAAGTAAAAAAAAAAAAGAAAAATGAAAAACAACGAAAATAACATAAACAAAGTGACCCCCAACACGAGTAAATTGAAAATGGAGGAACAATTTGCTATAACGTTGTATGAGAAATTTATCTCCCCCACGCCAAATTGGTTTGAATATTGTAATTTTAAAAATTTTTTTTTTTTTTTGATAATCGGAAAGTTTAAGTAACAATCAATAAGACTGCGCTGAAAATATTAAAAAATAAAAATAAAAAACAACGAAATTAATAGTTTGCTTCATGTCCGCCATATATATATATATATATATATATATATATATATATATATATATATAATAATATTAACTATAGCAACAACAATACCAATAGTAAAACTAGTATTAATCAAGCTATAATTTAAATCGTCTTGTATAACCCACCGAGAACAAACTCGGAGGGAAAATAAGGGGAAGTAAAAAAAAGGAAACAAACGAAGTACATGAACAAAAAGTCAAGCACTCGTAAGAAAGAAAAAAGAACCAAGACGAAAACCCTAACAATAAAGCGCTCAATACGAAAGTAGAGCAAACGAAGACAGAAAATCTAAGCAAGATCCAACAACCGACGACGGTTTCGTAAGGGAAATTGGCTCCAATTTCCATGACGAGCCATTAGGCGAAGGCGAAACCGTGGTCGGTTGTTGGCTCTTGCTTAGATTTCTGTCTTTATGTATATATATATATATATATATATATATAGGGATAGAGAGGGACCGTGTGTCAGGCTCCTGTTTACAAGTTGGTGTTCCGTATCGTTAAACATTGTTTTGGGAGACCTCTCACGTCTTCATTTATTCATTAGAATTCCTCCGAGGAAATGTGATATTTGGGAATGGAAATGTCTGCAAATGGTCCACTGCTTACTGTGTAGCAAATCCAATGCGAAATATCCCTTTATAAGGAGGTATTAATTAGACATTTTCAGTGACCAAAGAACCCATTAACAGTCTGTTTCATGCAGTATGGGCGTTTGTTTTCATTGGAAGCTTTATCGTTCGATTTCACAAGGAATGTGTCAGCGTGCTGACATTTTGAGAACGGAATTCTTTTCGTTTAATTATCAATGCAGGTTCATGAATAGGATGATTATTAGATTCTAATCCATAGAGTGATTGAAATAGGTTATTGACTTGCTTTTTTTTTTCATTTATAACTTTCTTTCATTTTCTTTTTTTCACTGTTATCTCATTCTTTCAATCTCTTTCCTGCCCCTTTTTTAATTCTACCTATTTTCTCACATTCTTTCTTCATTCATTCTGTTTTCTTTCATTTTGCTTCCTTCCTCATTTTTAATTCTTCCTATTTTCTCACATTCTTTCTTTATCATTCGTTCTGTTTTCCTTCATTTTCCGTCCTTCCGCTTTTTTAATTCTTTCTATTTTCTCACATTCTTTCTTCATCATTTATCCTGTTTTCCTTCATTTTCCTTCCTTCCCCTTTTTTAATTCTTCCTATTTTCTCACATTCTTTCTTTATCATTTTCCTGTTTTCTTTCATTTTCCTTCCTTCCCCTTTTTTTAATTCTTCCTATTTTCTCACATTCTTTCTTCATCATTTATCCTGTTTTCCTTCATTTTCCTTCCTTCCCCTTTTTTAATTCTTCCTATTTTCTCACATTCTTTCTTTATCATTTTCCTGTTTTATTTCATTTTCCTTCCTTCCCCTTTTTTAATTCTTCCTATTTTCTCACATTCTTTCTTCATCATTTATCCTGTTTTCTTTCATTTTCCTTCCTTCCCCTTTTTTAATTCTTCCTATTTTCTCACATTCTTTTTTCATCATTTATCCTGTTTTCCTTCATTTTCCTTCCTTCCCCTTTTTTAATTCTTCCTATTTTCTCACATTCTTTCTTCATCATTTATCCTGCTTTCCATCATTTTCCTTCCTTCCCCTTTTTTTAATTCTTCCTATTTTCTCACATTCTTTCTTCATCATTTATCCTGTTTTCCATCATTTTCCTTCCTTCCCCTTTTTTAATTCTTCCTATTTTCTCACATGCTTTCTTCATCATTTATCCTGCTTTCCATCATTTTCCTTCCTTCCCCTTTTTTAATTCTTCCTATTTTCTCACGTTCTTTCTTCATCATTTATCCTGTTTTCCTGCATTTTCCTTCCTTCACCTTTTTTAATTCTTCCTATTTTCTCACATTCTTTTTTCATCATTTATCCTGTTTTCCTTCATTTTCCTTCCTTCCCCTTTTTTTAATTCTTCCTATTTTCTCACATTCTTTCTTCATCATTTATCCTGTTTTCCTTCATTTTCCTTCCTTCCCCTTTTTTAATTCTTCCTATTTTCTCACATTCTTTCTTTATTATTTTCCTGTTTTCTTTCATTTTCCTTCCTTCCCCTTTTTTAATTCTTCCTATTTTCTCACATTCTTTCTTCATAATTCTTTCGGTTTTCCTTCATTTTCCTTCCTTCCACTTTCCAAAATAGAAAGAACTAAAAGTTCTTTCTATTTTGTCACATTCTTTTTTCATCATTCTTCCTGTTTTCTTTCATTTTCCTTCTACCCAATTCCTTACATTTTTCTTCCTATTTTAGCACCTTCTTTCATTTTCCTTCTTTCCATTTTATTTCTTTTTATTTTTCTTATTTTATCATTCTTCTATTTTTGATCGATTTATTTCATTGACCTTCTTTCAATTTTCCTTCTTTCTTTACTTCTTATTCTTATTTCATCACATTCTTCCTTTTTTCTTTCTTTCCATTTTCTTTCTTTTTTCTACTTCATATTTCATCACATTCCCTACATTTTTTGATTTTTGATTTTTTTTTTGTTTTCATTCTTATCCTCTTTACCTCGTACGAAAAATTTTCCAAAAAGGAAATGAATTTTTCATAAATTTTCTTTTAGGAAATAAGGTTCATTACCATCATTATTAACTACCTGATGAGGTATTGTAAAAAGAAAATGTATAAAAGAACACTACTACTTCTCCCACATAATCTCTCTTCTCACCCACCCCTAATCTAAATGGGCCTGTTTGATTGGCTAAGACGATTTTCCTTGACCAATCAGTGGACACCCAATTTAAGCGGTCTCAATGCAAAAGTCCTTCTATCTTCTTTTTTTTCAAATGTTCTAGCAAGGAAAACAACGGGTAGGAAATTCCCTCTCCTTATTTGAGGCTACTTTGAACATTCTAAGAGCCGTCTATTTTATTTGGACGTTAAAGAACATTTCATAGTTGGACTTCTAAACACAACTAGTTTTGCAAGGACTTTTCTTCTATGTTATTGCCATAAAAATTAATACTTGTTTCTTTATCTCTGTTTTGTGTCGTTTGTATACCTTTTTGTCAGCAATTCCAACTAAATTCACCTTTAATGTGCAATTTTGTAGTAAATTGTAGATTGTACATGTTCTAAATTATTATTAATAATAAATATTCATTGTTCTATTTTTATATTGAGCACTGTTTTAAATTAATGTTTTCAACGTTGCAAATATTTTCTTCGTTCCTTCTTCATTTGGATTATATATTGCGCTCTCACACCCCGATTGAACACTATGGACGAATGATAAACTTTGAAAAAACAGTAGCTACTCACGCATCTACGCATCGTTCATTCAGTAATGAATTTGAACACTCTCGGCTACTGTCGTATGTTTATATTGTGCATAACAGGCTAAAGTCAGCCTTCTTTCACCGAGCGCCCATAGCTCAGAAGTAGAATCGCCGACTGATGTCTATTTCTTCGGGTTTCAATCCTGATTTGAAGCAATCGGATATCTGATGAGCTGTGATACAGCGAAACACTTCTGTCTGCAGATGTATATATATATATTTTTATATATATATTATAATTTTATAATTAATTTGAAATTTTTTGCAACACAGGATTTCTTTTTTAGTAATCATATTTTTACCATGACTCCATCTTGAATTGATCATTTTGGGGGCGACTGACGTAAAATATTTTTTCCAAAGGTGAGACGATTTTGGCTTATAAGGTATAAAAAGCTTCTCGTTAGACTCTAAAATAAATAAATATATGACCTATAAATTTATCACCTTGTCACTTTATTTTGTATCATGATACAAAGAATATTAATCGAATAAATTTTAGGATTGACATAAGTTAAGAATATGTAATAAATAGATAAAGAAATATACTATGAACAATATATATATATATGCTATAGTCATCCGCAGACAGATCTGTTTCGCTGTATCACAGCTCATCAGTACGGCTTAGACTCCGATCGCTTCCTAACCCAGGATCGAAACCCGACCGAATCGGGGTCAGTCAGCGATTCTACCCCTAGGCCACGAACGTAGAAGAAAACAGGCTTTTTAGCGCGTATAAACACGCCCAATAGCTAGAGTGCTATAATTCTAATTGAATGAGCGCGATATATATATATATATATATATATATATATATATATATATATGCTATTAAATATGAGACAATGAATGTCTATTATGTTTAATCATGAGCCGTTCTAAACGTCGTATTTTTGCTTTAATTTCAGTTGAAAATAAAGACAAAAATTCTCCAACATTTGGATAATTATTTATTGGTTTTCTTCTAAGCTTTCGGCTCACATGAGCCATCTTCAGAGAGGTTGTTTAAACTGAAATATTATAAAATCCACCATAACCAACGGTTTTATTTTGTGTTGGCATAAAACTCCGCTTGGCAACGGCAATAGTTACGAAAAATAATAAACGCAGTTCTTAAGTTTGCGATGCGGTTTTATGACGTCACACCGCGGGATAGCACGAAATGACAACAAAACCATCTAGTCAAATGCAATGTAATATGTTATTTCCTGTTTTAAAGTTGATTTTATTGAGTGTTGGTTGTTTTGATTTGATGTACATGGCCTCCAATATCTGCAGGTTCCTCTTACTGTGTGTATGAGTAAGGATCACCGTATTGTTGACCAAAATCTGTCTGATATTACCTACATGTTTATGTTTTTCAGAGAAATGTTGTTTAATAGTACTCTGATCAGAAAGATGACATGTAAGTCTACGGGAGAGCGTGGTTGTAGTAAAACCAATATATGTACTAGGTTTTTGATTAGTATCAGAGATGCAATCTCTGAATGGGCATGTAAATTGGTATACTACATTGGTTTTTTGTAAAGAATTTAGTTTAGTGCTTGTAGGGTTATTATAGACTATGAGGTCAATTGTTTTAAACTTTTTATAATATATAATGAGTTTAATTTGATTATTACTTTCGACTAATAACCCATACAGTTCAAACGTTAAAATCAGTTATTGAAAATTGCCTGAAGACACCACTCATGGTAATAACTCGTTTACAAATGTAATATATATATATATATATATATATATATATATATATATATATAAGAAAAATTAAGGCAGGCACGTTATTTCATGGTAAATCGGAAGTGTAGGCCTATTTCAGGCGAACCATCATCAGCTTCCGTCTTTATTGTACAAAGGATTTTGCACGAATAAAATCTTCTGTAAAATAAAGACGAAAGCTGATGATGGTTCGCCTGAAATAGGCATACACTTCCGATTTACCATGAAATAACCTGTCTGCCTTTTTCTTACATTTGCACTATATGTATTTATATACATATATATTTAGAGCTCTCTTAGAGAGTTATCCTACCACTGTATGTGCAGGATTCTCCTTTGGATTATTCTATATCCACACCCCATGCTGATATATATATATATATATTGTAAGAAAGTTATGAAAGACATAGGTTTTAAACCCACTGGTTCATGCATTTACTTTTATGAAGATTGCTCGATGGAACGTAGAGGTTTATATTGTAATGGTTGTTACAATGGTTTATAAAAGCATAGTATCACTACACAAAAATCTTCCCGTTTCGGAGTGACGTTTGCCCCGCATCTGGCGATAAGTTGAAATGAAAAATAAATGGTGAAAATGATTTATTTTTATGTAATAGGTAATATGATATGTAAGTGAATGTAGTTGGAATTTACTACGATTTAGCCGGCAGTTTGTAGCCATAGTGAAACAGTCTTGGGTTAGGAGAGGGGCGCGGGGTAGCTCAGCTTTGGCATATATATATATATATATATATATATATATATATTAAATTCAAAAGCATGAGCAAATAGGTAAATCTCCAAAACCCGATCCTATTAATAATAATTTCATTAATATTAAAATTGATCCAGGTGGAGGGCTCGATTGATCAAGGTGGAGGGCTCGATTGATCAAGGTGGAGGGCTCGATTGATCAAGGCGGAGGGCTCGATGTAAATAGTATGTTCTATTTACAGAGTCAAATATATAAAAATAAAACAAAAAATTTCAAAATTTAATCCGTTGGATGACTATTTCAATGAGGAAATCCTCGCTTCATCAGCAACGGAGGAAAACAAAACATTTATTAATTCAAATGTGTTACATACATATATATATATATATATATATATATATATATATATGTAACTCATTTTTAAATCATAGCAAATGTCCCTTCAAGACAGGTCTAAAAATAATTTATTTTTGCTTTTTTTTTTTAAAGAAAACAAGGACCAGAGATGCATAAAACTCTTAGTGTATTTCTTCCTAACTAAAAAGTATGGATCTTGTCGGAAGCAATCAGTCTAGCCGTAAATATGGCAGTTTTATTTATATGACATGTAAGAATACCCCATATTCCCTAACATCTAACCTATATTTCAAACATTTAAATCGACCTTCATTCTGATTAGCTAAATTAGACCCAACCATATGACCTAATTTTTTGTCTTTCCCCTCCATATTAACTCTTTAATAAGCAAACTTATTGTTTTTTTAATTTTCAAATGTAAATCATTTTCACCAAAGTGAACATTACCTGATAACAAGATAAAAGCCTTAAATCTCAAAACATAGGAATTTCAGTGTCGCAATGTAAATTAAATTAATTTTATATATATATATATATATATATATATATATATATATATATATATATATATATATATATATATATATATATATATATATATATATGCATGCATGCTACAAAGTCCCTCTACCGAGCGCCCATAGCTCAGTGGTAGAATCGCCGACTGACGCCAATTCGGTCGGGTTTCAAACCTGGGTTAGAAAAAGCAATCGGATGTCTAACCGTACTGATAGGCTGTGATACAGATGCGAAACAGATCTGTCAGCGGATGAATATATATATATAACACTTTAGGACCCTTTCAGCTAAAAAAACGCATTATCAAAAGTGAACGTTGGCAAAATTTTCAATAATTATCAGGACACATTAATTTGACATGAATTGAAAGGAAGGTGGAACTCGATTAAAAACAAATTTTAATCAGAAAATAAATAATTTATACGTAAGGGGGTGTTAAACATTAGTTCCACAAGAGTTGTAAAAACCTTCAACAAACGTAAGGATCAAATGATTACATTTTAATTATTTATTTTCTGATTAAAATTTGTTTTTAATCGAGTTCAACCTTCCCTTCTATAATGTCAAATTAATGCAACGTGATAATTATTTAGAATTTTACTAACGTTCACTTTTCATAATGTGTTGGCCGAAAGGGTCCTAAAGTGTTAGCTATATTATGACGTCTACTCTGTTTAAATCAATATATATATATATATATTGATTGTTTTATTACTTAGTTTTTGGTCATAATAAAACTAGACCAGTGCACATTTGTATTAAAAAGTGTTCAATGTAATTATATTAAAGAACTTTTGAATATTTTCCATTTGTAAATTAGTTATTACGCGATCTAGGTTTCTACCATGAGTGGTGTCTTCAGGCGATTTTCAATAAATTGATTTTACCGTTTACCGTTTTTTTTTTAAAAAAAAAAAAAACGCTCACGTAACAGTGTTTTGTTTTCTTTTTTTGTTTGTCTTTTTGAACGATCACGTGGCAGGAATGTTTTGAACGCGCAATTTTTAAAATTACAAGAAATTATAACGTTTTCATCCAACGGTTGTATCAACCTAAGAGGTATTTTTTAGTATGGCTACACTTAGTCATAATTTACATCTTTTCATTCAATAGTACGTTTTTGTTTGGAAATAGCATAATCGCTAACTTTTCTTCTTGGCACAGTCTACATATTTTGCCACCGTTGTAAGGCTCGGCTGTTTTTCTTCTACTCCACGTTATGTCTGTGTCTTTTTCATATTTTGGTCTTAATTTCCACACGTGGCTAGTCAATTTTGTATAGTTTTTTAAGTTTTCTATTTTGATTGTAGATTTGTGATTGAACCAGCTGCTCTTAAAGGTGTTTTTGGTTGAACCCAAATATAGTTTACTAGCAGTATAGCCCGGCGTTGCTCGGGTGTAATGAAAGCTTTAAAACTAATCCATGGTCCTGGAGCTCAGACTCTTTGGACGTTGGCACGAAAGACTAAAAAGCAATAGTTGTTTCCAGTTAAAGCGAAATCGTAGACTGAAAGAAAAATGAATGGATGTAAGTCAAATTTTGATTTCCTGGTATCGATGTCAAATAAGTTTTTTCGTCGTAAACTGAATTTTGAAAGTTAAATCAGTCCTCTGAGCAAATGCTATCATGGCTGAGACTAAGAACTACAATTATACCTACTTAGAGCCAAACCCGAAGCAAAAACTAAAATAAAAGTGTTGAAAAAATACAGACATACAGGCAGATAAACAGTCACACACAAATATCTTGCTTTATATATATATATATATATATATATATATATATATATTGTCGATTTTCTGCACTATTGTAAGAACTGCAACCTTGAAACTTCTGAATATCGTTTCTTATGTCTTTGTCTATGAGTGTATTAAATTTGATTAAAATCAGACCACTTCTTCTATAACACGATTTTATCGATTATCGATTTTCGATATTTATCGGAGGTACCTCGACACAAACCCTAACTAAGGACACTCGCAGACGCTTATAGTACAACTGTGTAAATTTTCAAGAAAATCGGTTCAGCCGTTTCGGAGTCTTTAGGTAACGGACACACACACGTACAAACACACACGCACACACAGAGACAAAGTTCCATTTATAAATAAGTTTAGATTTTGACCATTTAACTCATGTACTTTTGTCTTAAGTCATGACTTTTGTGTTGCAAAGACCTTGAAGTGGATATTTATTTTTGTCCCTGCAGTTGAATTCTTTATTAGTGGTCTTGTTTTGTACACTGCTATCTAAGTTTCTGGCGTTTTGTTTTTTTTATGAAACTATCTAAATTACTAGTACAACTATAACTTAGCTTGATTGTGTTTCTGTTGAAAATTTTCTTTAGTTCTGATCCATTTGGTGGTTCAATCCCAGGTTTCGATGTTCACTTCCTGTTGTCTCTCCTTTATTGTCACCCATATTTATTTTTCTTTCCCGATTAAATTTCTGCTTGATTTGTCTCTTAGAAAAGTCACGTCCATTGAATGTCCCCCGCTTTACAAATGTTTATATCTTTATGCCGCTTTTGCAGACAAGAGTCGCCTCGAGTGCATGTGTACGCATGAGAAAAAAGAAAAAAAAAACAGAAGGAAAAATAAAAACATATGCGTAATATTTGTTTGTAAATGAAAATCTATGAATATGCCTATTGAATGTTATATGACTCACTTAGCTTACAAACACATTTTGAATATTAAAAAATATACTTGATTCAACCTTATCATAGCACGAACACCTTATCTTTTAAACAAAACGCTGAGTATATATACACTACCGGCTATTATTATTAAGCCACCCCAGTTTTAAACA